>JAPEBW010000069.1:0-99447 GCA_027405785.1 Ophiocordyceps robertsii | reverse complement strand
TTATAAGATAAGTACTTAATTATGCAATATAGTTGCTTTTAGCTTAGCGGATATTTTAAGGATTTCCGTTTAAATAAGTAGGAATTACTACTATTTACTACGCTTTATAGTATAAAGATAAGGGGATAAAGCGCGGATTAATTACTACTAGTTAAAGCCGGTATTATAAACTAATTACTACTAATTAAAGCTAGTACTATAAACTAATTACTACTAGTTAGGCCGGTATAACGGACTAATTATAATAAATAAACATATATAAGTGTTTAAAAATAATAAAAAGCTTCTTTTTTCTTTAAAGTATAGCTAGCTACTTTATACTTAGTTCTTTAAGCTAATTTTAAGGATCTTTAACTATACTATCCTTTTATTTATTATTAATATATAGAAAAACTATAAATATCCTTATAAAACTACTTAATAAACTAAGTATAAGCTTAGTTAGAAATACTATAAACTATAGTTAGAGAAATCCTAAACATATCTTTAAATATCCCTTAAAAATTATAGTAAAGTCTATTTTATATCTTTTAAGGTGCTTTTATAATTAAAAATAGGTTAAACTACAATTAAGATATCCCGCGGAAATTCTTAAATATCCTTTAAAGATACTAGCGGAATCCGCTTCGTAGTTTTTATAATATCTTTTATAGTTAAAAATATTATAAACTATAATTAAATAAGCTTTTAAGCCTTTATAGTTATATCCTAAAAACTTTAGTAAGGTTTAATTAATAATATTTATCGTATCTCTTTAAGCGAGCCTTTATAGTACGTGCTTTAAGCATTTTTATCGCGTGGTTTTATAAAGCTCTTTAAAAGTAAAGTAAGGAGTCCGGGCATAGCTGTTTAAATTCCGTAATAGTTTATAAAACAGTTTAATAAATTATATTAGCTTCTTTTTATTATTATTTTTTTAAATAAAGATAGTATATAAAATAAACTATCTATATAAAGTTAGTTTTTATTAAATAAAATAAATACGTAATAATTATAAAAAAGGTATAAATATATAATAATAAATCTTAAAAATATACTATATAAGAACTTAGTAATAATAATAATAAATATATTATTATTATTATTAAGTTTATGCTAAGAACTTAATCTAGGTTTTTAGAAATTTAATATTTATAAATAAGAGGGAAAAACTAAAGTGCTTAAGGTAAAACCTCCCCTTATTCGCGCTTAGTCCGCCTCGTATAAGGTCTTATAACTTTATATAAGGAAAAAAGGGGGTGCGCCTTCTGCTATAAGTATATCCCGCTTACTAAGCAGTTCGACGCGGCTTAGTAAGGCCGGGGCCGCCTTTAACCTAAGCGGCTTATAGTCCGGAATACTATGCTTTAAGCTTAAGGTATAAGCAGTAAACCCTCTTATCTCCCTTATCCGCCTTCTTAATATAGGGGCGGGAGGATAAGCGGGATTTTAACCCGCGCCCTTCCCGCGGGTAGCGCGGCCTTAAAAAGTAGGCTTATAGTAATCCTTACTAATAAGAATTCGGCGCCCCGCTATGCGCGTATATTTTTAATCGGGCTTGTTATTTATTCGCGCCGCTTAGTTATTAATCTCGCGCTTAGCCTTAAGGATAAAGCCTTTTACTTACCGCGCGTATATGCTCGCCTTTCTCTTTCTTTTACTAAAGACGCGTTTATCTTTTTTATAAGCTTATTATATACTTACCGCCCCGCCTCTTTTATATATCCGCCGTTTTACTATTATCGCGCTTATTATCTTTATTGCTACTATATTAAAGAAGAAGGTTACTTTTTTAAACCTTAATATAAGTTTACTTTTTAAGCTACTAAGTAAGGATACTAAGGATAAAAAAGCTTAAGCTTATTATAGTACTAAGTATAAAATCCCTTATTATATATATATAGGCCGTTTATTAAGCGATAATATGCTTATAGTTTTTTAAGGCTATTAAAACTAAGCCTATATATATTTAAGTTATATCCGCTATATAAGTATACGTAGTTTATATAGCTAATCTTCTTTTAGCTATCTTTATAAAAGCGTATATTACTTACTTTTTAAGCAACCGTTCTTATTTTTAAGTAAGTAATCTTTTATTAAACCCGCTTATATACCTTAGCTAATCCTATATATAGCTTACCGCTATAAGTAAGGATATAGCTTATAAGCTTTACGCCGCTTAAAAGGAGTTATATAAATTTAATCGGCTTATTAAGCGCTTTATATATATAAAGCTCGCCTTTATAGCGATAAAGCTTTAGTAGCGCGCTAGTATTATTATAGTATAGGCTTATACGTTTAATGCTCCCCTTAGCCCGGCCTCTTTTAATAAGAACGTTAAGCTACTTACCTTTACCCTTAGCCGCTTTATCGATAACGCGCGCGCGGCCTATAAGGCTAACGCTAAGCTCGCTAATAAAGTTAATAGCACTATTATAATTATTTACTAAACTATTTACGCTATAGCTTAAAACCTAAAAGGCAGAAATAATACGCTATTTATAATAGCTAATTACCTTAGCTTTAATAGCTATAAGGGCTAGGATATCGCCCTTAAAGGTTATTTACTTAACTTAGACTTTATATATACTTATACCGCTCTTACTCCGCTTAAGCCTCCGCTACTTAAAGTCTTTATTATTTTAAAGGACTTTAAAGCTAAGGCTAAGGCTAAGAAAAAGGCTTTTACTAAGGCTTTTACTAAGGCTTACGCTTAAGAGCGCGCCGCCCTCGCTTATAAGCTTAAATATAAGGGGGCGCTTAAAGGTAAAGGTAAAGGGAAGGCTATTAAGGCCGATATTATATCTGACTTAAAGGAGCCTAAGCTTAATATTAGTAATAATAAACTAAAAGAAAAAGAGGATAAGGGCGATAATAATAAAGCTAAGTTTAAGGTCCTTAAAGATAAGGGTAGCCCCTTACCCGGTCTTAATACTATCCTTATTATTTCCGACTTTAAAAGCGGTAGCGGTAGCGATAATAACGACGACCTTACTTTGCCCCTTATCTTACTTACCTTTAGCCCGTCCGCAGGCCGCGACGTCCCCTTAGCTATGCTAAAGCGAGTTTATAGCCTTTTTAAAAGCAATGCCTTTAAAGCTAATAGCTTTATAGCCACCGCCTTAAAGCATATTCGCGCCGCCCTTACTCTTAACCTAGCTAATAAGGAGGGGGATATTAAAGACCTTAGCTTAAACCTTAAGTACCTTTAGTTTTTTACTTATAATAAAGCCGGGTCTTTCCTTTTTAATTTTCTTATAACGCTTAACTCCGCTTAGTTAACTAAGTATTATTTAAGTTGCTTTACCTAGCTTAGCTTTATACCGCCTTTAACGCTTATAGCGAGAGCCTTATAGGCCTTAAAGCAAACGCCTTAGCGGGCTGTTAATAAAGCGACGTTTTTTATATTTACTCCCGCTATAACTTTAAGTCGCTATAAGTATAAGAGGGGGAGGGCGTTAGTTACTTTAACTTATAATCGTAGTTAAGCGGGGCGTTCTTATAGCACTCCTTAAACTAAAAAGTCTGCGGTTACTCTTAGTCGCCCTTAACGCGGCGCTAAGGACGATAATAATAAACTTAAATATTAGCTAAAGTAAAGGGGTAGTATTAAAAGGGGTTATAAAGGAAAAGGCTAGCTAAAGCGCTAGTTTAAAGTAAGTTTAATAAAGGCCTTATAAGCTAAAGAAGGTAGTAAAGAGGGAGAAGGTTTTAACGTTTTAATACTTTATAGTATTTATTATATTAGTAAGTTATCCCTTTAAGCTAAGCTAAGAGAACGATTTAATTAATATACGTCCCTTTTTAACTAAGGTATAGCTAAGGCTACTGCGTATACCTTATCTTCCCCTTAGTATAGTCGTATTACTAAGTTGAATTATTATAAGCGCCTTAAGCTTAAGAACTATCTTATTAAAGTAGCCGCTATCTTTTATTTTTAAAGCTTTACTTATACCTCGCTTATATTATAAAGTCGCTATAGTAGTATCCCCCTTACTTTATTAATAAGCTTATAGCTTATTATCGCATAGTAAATAATATCCCGCTATTACTTATTATTATAAAAAGGCAATATTACTTTAAGTATATTATAATGGAATAAGAAGTCTTTAAGGCTTATTACTTTAGTTCGTATTTAAGTAATTGTAAAGCTTAAGTACTTAAGCAGCGCTTTATGCCGGTTAAGCGCTATAGCCTTATTGAACTAAGGCGGTAAGTTAGTAAGGTTAAGCATAGTCCGGCGCTATTTAATAAGTTCTTCTTTTAAGCTTTACTATTTAGCTTATTCCTTAAAAAGGATTTCCTTTATCCCTTTCTTTTTTTAAAGCTCGCCGGACTTAACTTAAGACTATACCCCCCTTAATGCCTTTATAAGTAGTAGTCTTAAGGGCGTAGGCCGCCTTAGCTATCGTTTACGTTATTAAAGTAGTCTCGCTACTAAGATAAACGCGCGCTGAATTTAGTTTAAGATTTTAAAGTCTTTTAGTCTCTTAAAGGTATTAGCTATTCTTTAGTTAAAGTAAAGGTTAATTAGCGGGACTTAAGTTTTGGCTTTAAGCTAGTAAACTAAGGTAGCCCGGTAAGCCCTCGCGATTATTTAAAGGTAAGCGGTTTAATCCTATATTAGTTTCGCGGCTATTTTATAAGGCTTTTTATTCGCTAAGGTTATCTTATAAAATATAACTATAGCGTATAATATAAAGGACTAAACGACTTTACTATAAACCTTTTAAGCTTTAAGTAAAGTATATCCTTATATAAACACTATAAGCTTTATAAAGGCTAGGTTTTACCTTTTTAGCTTAGCGTATAGTTTATTAAAGTATGCTTTTTACTTAAGTTTACGGTCTACTTATACCTTTAAGAGCCTAGCGTCTTAAACTAGCACTATTATAGCGGCTTTAAAGCGGATAAGGGTTATAATCGCCTTATATTTTCTTATAAAGTAAATAAGCTTACTCTTTAAAGGTTTAAAGTTTAATATAAACTCCTTTACTTATATAGTACATACTTTTTAAGCTACTTTAAGCCGCGCTATTATTAATCCCTTTTTAAGGCTAATACTAAGGATATTCGTATTATCGGCAAAACTAATAATATAAACTCCTTTTAGCTTTTTTAATCTTTCGTAAAGGGGTATTATATAGTAAAGAAATAAGATTAAGGATAGCGGTAAGCTTTAAAGGACCTTAATAGTAATTTAAACTAATATAGCCTTTTTTCTATTAAAATAAAAAGTTAAGTAGCGCTTATTTATAAAGCTATAAGCTAGCTTTATAAACTACTTAAGGTAGCCTTAAAGGGTAAGCTCTCTTAAGAGTTTCTTATAGTTAACTATATTAAAGGCCCTTTTAATATTAAGTTAAAAAAACGATATAATTCTTTTTTTAGCTTATATTATATATACTAGTTTTATTACTTAAAGTATTACCGCCTTTATAGACCTCCCCTTTTTATTTTTAAACTATCTCTTAAGTAAGACCTTATTTACTTCCGCCGCGGTCGTAAGTCTTTAAGCTAAAATCTACTTTAAAATCTTACTTATCGTTAATAAGAAGGAAATAAGTCTTTACCTTTAAGTAGTATAGTATACTTTAGGTTTCTTCCTTAGTTTCCTTAGCACTATTATATTTATAGATTAAAACCGGGTTAAAAAGTATAATATTTTTATATAAGCTATAAAGATTATCGCTAGCCGGGCTAAGAGCGCTAGGCTATAAAGCTTAAAGAAGCTAAAGGGGATCTTACTTAAGCTTACCGCCTTTTAGCTTGCTATTTTGCTTATTGCTTAAGATATATTTATAAGGTCTATATGCCTTTTTATAAAAAGTTCTTTTTTAGCCGCGGGCTAAGGAGGTTTTAAGAGCATTGCGGCTTTAGCTAAAAAGAAGCGTTCTATTAAAAGTTAAGCTTTCTCTTTAAAGTTAAAGGTTAGTTAGTATTTATAGCCCTTACTAGTTAATAGTAATAAGTATACTAGGTTTAAGGGCAGCTTACTATATAGCCGTGCTTACCGTTTAATATTTTATAGCTTAGTATTATTAGCGCTAATCTTCTTAAGGAAGTCTTTTTAGTATTTTTATCTCGCGTTATAAATAGCTTGCTTTTAAGCTATAATCGCTTCTTATAGCTTTTCTTAGTTTGCTTAAGTCTTATATCCCTTATAGTATCTCCGGGCCCTTTTTATAGCTTAGGTAGCTTAAGCCGCTTTAAGGGTAAACTATACGTTGCTCTTTAAGATCGCTTACTTTTAGTATAGGACTATTATATAAGCAATTTTATTAAGATCGTCGTATAAGCTATTTATTTTTATATCGATCTCTTATAAGCTATAAAGTATAAGCTATTATACCTTAAGCTAGGATAAGGTTTCCGCCTTAACCCTCTTTTTTTCCGCCTCCTTTTACTTTAGTATAGCTAATACCTCCTTTAGCTTAAAGCTTATCTTAAATAAGACTACTTATAAGATATAATCGGACCTTATAAGGTCTAGGTCTAAGCTAATAAACTATACGGCTATCTTTATTATAGCTTATATAAGGTTAATCGTGCTATCTCTATACTTATAAAAGAAACGCGTATATTTCCCTTTTAGTATAGCTAGCTTAAGCCGGAGCCGCGCGGCCTCCTTAACGAATTATTTTACTTTATTAAAAGTCTAGTTATAAGCGTCTTAAAGTAAGGAATAGATATTAAAGTCCTTTATTAAGACTAGCGGGCCTTAGCTATTAACCTCTCTTAAGGCCTTAGCTAAGCCTGTTTATATTCCCTCCGGTAGCGAGTATAAGAACCTTAACCTTATACTATCGCTAAAGGTTATCTCCCTTTAATCGTATTTAGTTTATAGTATTTATATCCTTATATCGTGCCTCTTATAAATATATATTGCGTTACGGCCCTCCTTATATACTAGCTAGTATAGTACGCCTCCTAAAAGCGGGGCCCTTAAGCCTTATATTTTCTTTATCTTTTAAAGCGTTATTACGTTATCCTTAGTATAATAGCTAAGGGCTAGTCGTGCTAGCTTATATCTTTTCTATATATTTTAATAAAAGACCTTTAATTTTATACGTAAAAGGTTAAGGTAAAGTTTGTTATTTAAGATAAAGTAATAGCCTAGGTTAAAAGCGATACGCTTTATTGCTTTATATATCGTTTAATATTACTTAGGTTAATACTTACTGCTTATACCTTAGCCGGCAGGGCTAATAGCATTTACTTATTCTTTTTTAGCCGCTTAAAGCGTTTCCGCGCTTATAATAAAGTAGGCCTTTAGTCCTTTATAAAAGGGAGCGGGATTTAAAGGTTTAGCTAGCCTTAAGTACTAGTAAAGCATTATAAGCGGTTTAAGTAGTAGTCCTTTACTTTATTTTAAGCTTTTACCGCTATAAGATAAGTATAGAACTATATTAAGTACTACCCGCTATAAGATACGTAATTATAAAGGATTTCGCCTTTTTTTACATAGTACTTATCTTCGCTACTTATATATAAAGTCCCCTTATAATAAGCATAAAGCTATATTAAAGTATAATGTTTAATAATATACTTATATTTATAATAATTATAGTACTAAGTAAGTCTTATTAACTTATTATATAGCTTATATCGGAATATTTAAGCTTTAAGAAATAGGCTTATATTATATAGCTTATTAGCCTCCGCTAAGCTACTTATACTAATAATAAGGGTTATAGCTATTAAGGTCTTAGTTTAAAGGCGTATTACTTACGCTTATATTACTTTTACTTTATTAATATTAGCGATTTCCTTAATTAAGAGCGCCTTATCCGTTTTAAAGACCCTTACTAAGATATTCTTTATAATTACTATATAAGCCTTATATACTATTACTACCTTTAGCTTAAAGACGCTCTTTACTTAGTCTTAGTTTTACTAATAAGCTTATATTACTATATTAAATATTACTACGATATCCCCGCTTAAAAGGCGTCTCGCTATTATAATAGAAAAATTATTAAGCGCTATATTAATCGCTTTAACTATATCCTTCGGCTTATAGTTTAAGATATTTAGTATCGCTTTTATTAAGACTATTACTAGCTCGCGTTTATACTAAGGCGGGACCGGCTTTATCTTTATATTATACTATACCGGCCTTTTAAAGCTAGCTACTACTATTACTTAAGTCTTTTTAAGTCCTCCTTTTAAGCCTTAAGCTTAGCCTTATCTTAGTTCCTTATATAAAGCTTTTTTTATCGCGCTTTAAATAGCCTTATAAAGCTTAAAGTCGGCTTATATTACGGTTAATACGCTCTTAGCGCGCTCCTTAGTATAAAGGAGGGTTTTAACTACTACTTATACTTTATCGAACTATATATATCGGACTATACCCGCGATTTTATTATAGGCCTTCTTTTTATTAGTATTACGTATAGTTTAGCTAAGCTACGCGCTATTATCTCGTTAAGGTATATTTAGCTCTTTATTTAAGTACGTAAAGCTTAAGGGCGTCTTATCGCGCTAAGCGCGCTATAGTCGATGCCGGTATAAGGCGGACTACCCCCTCGCCCCCGCGTCCCTTAGCTACGCTATAATATCGTCTTAAGAGGGTAACTAATATTGCTAAATTAATTTCTATTATTAGTAAGAGTTTTAAACGCAATACGCACCCGCTATAAGTAAGTGTTTAGTTTATAAAGAGTTTTTTAATAAATATATATAAAGCTTTATAAATAATAAATAATACTTTAAGCTTTATTATAAAAATACTTAAGTTTTTACTATTAAAGGCTTTTTTAGCTTATTTAATACTTTTTAAGCTTTTTCTTTATAATAAATACTTTTTTCTTATATATAAAAAGTTTTTATACTATAATTATACTTTTTCCTTAACTATAAAAGGTTTTTTATACTATATATATATATATATAAATAGTTTTTCTTTACTTTAAAAAGTTTTTACTATTTATATAACTATATAATTATAGTCTTTTCCTTTTTTAAAAGGATTTATAATAAATAGGTTTTCTCTTTTAAAAGGTTTTTCTATTATATAAAGAAGCTATAATATAATATATAAACTTTACTTTATCGTACTAAAATAAATAAGGCTAGTTAAATTAAATAAGAAAAGATATATAAATATAACTTTTTAAAAAGGCTATAAAGGAGTAAAATCTTAATACTAGCTTGTTTTAATTAAGATTAAATATCTTATTAAATTCTTTTATTTATTTTAGCTAATATATTATATAAGGAATATTTTACTAAAGTTTAATAGCCTTTTATATACTAATATAAAACGAATATAAACGTAGTACTAATAAAATATAAGCGGGAATATTTACTTTATAGCTTAAAGAGAAATAATATTAACCTAACTAATATCTTTTTACGCTTATAAAAAACTCTCTTTTCCTCTTTTCTTCTTAGCTAAAACCTAAACCTTTAAGCAATTTAAATTTACACTTCTTACTAACCTTTTTCTTATATTATAGTACTTTCTTCTCCGTCTTATACTCTTAGTATAATTAATACTTAAGTAGCGCTATAAAGCTATACCTTTATAAATTTTTAGTTATATAATATAAAAACTAAACATATAATAATTATATTAACTTATAACTATATATAAGCCTGTTTAAACTTTTTATAACTACGTTAATAATATATTACTATACGGGGTATTAGCTACTAATTCTTAATTTTCGTAAAGTAAAGCCTTAATAAAGCTAAATACGTATTAAAATATTAATAAAACGCTTATTTTTTAATTTATAACTATGTTTTAAGTTAGTATAAGACTACTTATTTAATACTTTAAAAACTATTATTATTATTATAAGTATTACTATTTATACATATACATATCTTTATTCGTACACACGCCTTATTTTAAAAATATGTACCCGCGCTAGCCCGCCCCGCTAATTTATACCGCGCTAGCCTAGCACGTACCTATACCTTTTAAATGCCCGCGCCTATATATGCAGCCTATATATATATACACGCAGCCTATATACGCAGCCGACATTCCACATACATATATATATATTAATTAAAGCTATCGCTAGCATTACAATAAACCCTCTTCTCTCTCTCCTTAATGCCCCTACGCCGTAAGGCGACTTAAATAAAGCCTACGATGCCCTTAATGTCTACGAAGAACGCGAAGCCACGATTTAGCCCTTACCGCCTTCCTTAAGCTTCGAAACCTACGATGCGGCGTATAGCTTTATTTAAGGGTTCCTTCGTAATAACGGTATAGCTATCGTTAAGCGGTTAAGCTCTTATAAGCGAGATATTAACGGGATCTCCCTTATAACCCGAGTTCTCTTTATATGCGATCGTGGCCTACGGCGGGCTTCTACTAGCGTAGGGCTACGTAAGCCTTCTACCTAAAAGCTTAACTGCCCTTTCTGCTTTATTATAATAGCCTCCCTCGATAAGGAAGCTTAAAAGTAGGATTTTTAAGTTATTAAGGCTTACTATAACTACGGGCCTTCTCTTAATCCCTTAGTATATAATATTTATCGCCGATAGACCGTTATATAGTAAAAGCTCGAAAAGAACCTTTTAAAATATAAAGCGCTACCGGCTTAAGAGATTTCTACTATCCTATAAGATACTAAGCTTACTATAGCGTTCTTCCGCCTTTAAGATATTTATAACGATTGCTAAAAGCTTCGTTTTAAAGCTCTTAACAGCAAGACGGCTATATAAGCGTTTATTAGGCATCTTTAAATAGGAAATCTTCCTTATTATATTAAATTCGACCTATACGATAAAAATAAGATTTAAGGCGTGCTTTAAACCTACTTATAGTGCTAAAAGATATAGAAACGCTTCTTTAAGGTTCTAAGCCTCGATAATATATATAAGACTAACCGCTTTAAGCTCTTCCTTTTTTAGGTTACTAAAGTTACTAATTAAAAGTCTTTAGCTAACTTCGCTTTTAGCCTTATTAATATAAAGAAAGAAGAGGGATATTAGTAGCTTTATAAGTCCCTTAACGCCCTTTATATATAAGTAAGGGCACTAAAGCCCTTTATAGTTATTATAGATAAGGAAGCCGCCTTTAAAAACGCCCTTCTTTATGTTTTCCCTTTTATATAACAATAACTCTATATATATTATATTAATAGCAATATTTAGGCCCGAATCTAGTTACGCTAAAAAGACTTAGCAAATCCTAATAGTCTTAAAAATCCGATTAAAGGAGAAGTCCTTCTTAAGGTCGAAGCTATCCTTACTTATAAGGCTACTAAATAAGGAGCCGCCGCTACCGCTACCGCCGCTACGTTTAGTCTAGACAATAAGGAAGTCGAATTTAGCCGCGAGGGAATGCTACTAGCTTAAAAGCGCGTTATTTACTCGAAGACGGAAGCGGATTTTTATAAAGCGTGGCAGTAGCTCGATTAGCATTTCGGTTAACAACACTAAGGCTATATCGTAACCTATATCTTAGACGAATATATACCGTAGCGGGAGTAGTAAGCGGGCTGCTTTATTAGCCGCTATTATAACTTCGGCTAGCGGGTTAATAGCCCGGTTAAGACCGCCTATAAAGACGTAAAGTCTTATTTACTTATAAGCACCTCTAACCTCTTATATCTTCACAATGCCCTCGTTTAAATAATTAAGAATAAAGAGATATCCTATATATAAATAGCTACTTAGCAAGAGATTCGATAAAGGCGGCGGTTTTTTAAGCAGTTATCTTAGCTTAAAGACCTTAATATAAAGGTTACTTATTAAGCTATTAATCTTCTTACTATATAGCATTAACTTACTATTACCGCGATGCCTTTATTAACCTAAGAGCCTTAGCTATTACGGCCTTATAGTAAGCGCTTTATATTATAGCTTAGCTTGCTTTATATATATACGATCTTTTAACGCTTTTAAGCCGGGCTAACGCTCGAAAAGCGTAATATTCTTATATAATAGTAGCTTAAGAAGCTATTAGTAAAGACCCCCCCCCCTTTTCTATATATTTTACTACTAATAATAACTCTTAAGACCTTAAGGAGCTATTACTTTAAATCCGCGATCCCGACGTTATTATAATTATACGCGGCCGGCCTTATAATACTAAGCTACCTATACTCGACTCCCTTAAACACTAAGACGTATTAATAAGGGCATTATAGCTAGCTACGCCGCCGCGAAGGCTGCTTAATTTAAGTTAAGCTAGCTCGAGGCGGCTTAACGTAAGCGTTTAAAGATACCTCTCTTATAACGAAATCGATAAACTTAGCTATAGCCTAAGGTCTCTCGCAGCGTTATAAGAGAGATCGTTAGCCTAAGGCAATATAAGGGGAAGGGGATTAAGAGGAGGACGCGATAAGGGCGGCAAGGGCAGTAAGGGCGCTTATAGCACCGGCGGCGGCGATATAGCCCTAGGCGGCGATATAGCCCTAGGCGGCGATATGGCCTTAGGCGGCGATATAGCCCTAGGCGGCGATATAGCTATATTGCCGCCGCTAGTATAGCGTTAAGGGCGAGAGAGGCACCTATACCTACCTACCGGCAGCGGCGATATAGTAGTATTAAGGGAATTAGGCGGCGTTAAGGGAATTAGGCGGCGTTAAGGGAATTAGGCGGCGTTAAGGCAATTAAAGGCGCGTAGCTATATCGCCGCCGCCGGTATAGCGTTAAGGGCATTAAGGGCGCGCTTATGTCTTCGCCCGCGGCACCGGCCTGGATTAATTAACGGGCCGCGCTATATGCGTATCTCGCGAGAGCTTTAAAGATACGTTTTTTAAGCGAATTAAGCTATAGCTAAGAGCGCTACGTATATAGGCTGCGTGTATAGGCTGCGTATATAGGCTATATATATAGGCGCGGGTATTTAAAAGGTACGGGTACGTGTTAAGCGGGCGCGGTATAAATTAGCGGGGCGGGCTAGCGCGGGTACGTATTTTTAAAATAAGGCGTGTATATAAATAAAGATATATATATATATAAATAGTAATACTTATTATTATTATTAAGTTTATGCTAAGGACTTAATCTAGGTTTATAGAAATTTAATGTTTATAACTAAGAGGGAAAAACCGGAGTGCTTAAAGTAAAACCTCTTCTTATTCGCGCTTAGTCCGCCTCGCACGAGGTCTTATAACTTTATATAAGGAAAAAAAGGGGTGCGCCTTCCGCCGCGAGTATATCCCGCTTGCTAAGTAGTTTAACGCGGCCTAGCGAGTTTAGGGCCGCTTTTAACTTAAGCGGCCTACGGCTTAAAGCACCGCGCTTTAAGCCTAAGGTATAGGCAGTAGACCCTTTCTTATCCCCTTTATCCGCTTTCTTAATGCTTTAAAAAAACTATTTAATATTAATATAATTATAATCTACATTTTTTTTAAACTTTAAAAAAGCGGTAAAAAGTTTTAAAATATATATATATTAATACTTAAGTTTTTATACTAGTATAAGAAGATAGTCTTATAATATTATTAGTTTAATAATAAAGATAGTAAATAGTATTATAAGTTATAATATTATTTAGCTACTTATTTTATTATAAAACTAAAGCTTATAAAAAAGCGTTTTTTAACTTTAGTCGCAAGGGCTTATTTACTACTTATTAAGTTAAAACTAAAAGCGGGGCTTTTTACTTAGCGTATTCCTTTATACTTAGTTAGCTTATACTATTAAAAATATTTTTATTATTATCTCCCCTTTATAATAAACGCCTTTAGCTTTTTAATTAAAAGTATATTAAGTATACTATTTATAAGGGATTTAGTAATATAAAATAATAATTATGCTCTTTATTAGCGTTATTATATAAGTATATATAAATAAAAGAAAGTAGTATATACGCTTAATAGTTATATATAATTTAATATAATATTAAATACTTAAGGTTGTATATAGGGTTATAATAATATTAACTACCTTAAAGTAATTAAAAGTTTTACGCTTATATATTTATAGTAATACGCCTATTAAAAAAGTATTATATAAATTTGTATTCCTTTTTTTAACTCTTTTATAATTATTTTACTATTAAATCTTTTATGTTTTTTTTTACTTCTTATTTAATATATATTCTATACCTTTTTATAATTACTAATATACTTTATACTTTAAAGCCGTGCTTAACTAATAAACGCGCTAACGTTTTATATTAAATATAGTATTAGCTTTTAAAGGGTTTGCTTTTAAAGTATTATAAACATTATTAATGTTTTTTTTTGTTTTTAACTTTATTTTAGCTTAAAAAGCTAATATTAATATTAAGAAACGTTAAGCTAAGGAGATTCTTAGCTAATAACTACTTTATAATAAAAAGCACTTTTTAAAAAGGTACTTATACTTAACCTTATACTTATCCTTAAGGATATAGTAATTAATATACTTATTAATAATTAATAAGTATAAAGTAAGTTTCTTATCTTTAGTATTAATAGTACTAATAATAATATTACTATTAAGGAGTAATAGTAATAAGATTAACTATGCTTTAAGAACTTAGTAATACTTACTTATAATATTTTACTTATTATACCTCCTCTTAAAAAAAAGCGGCTTAATATAATAAGCGATAGTAATAGCAATAGTAATAATAATACTTAAATTAGTTTAGATAATAATAAAGCTAATATCCTTATTATATTATACGTAAAATATATATAGTTTTAAGCTAAAGCTAATACTATTTATATTAATAGCGTAATACTTACTAAACTTTAGTATATATATTACTTTTATATTATTAATATAGCTTTTTAAGTATTTTAGCTTAAGCTAGTTAATATTATAAAGATTAAGTATATTCTCTTTAGCGTTATTTATATTAAGTATAAATAGTACTATAAATATATAGCTACTTATAATTAACTTAATTATTAATTAACTATATTATTAATTAACTATATTATTAATTAACTATGTTATTAATTAAGTGTATTATTAATTAACTATATTATTAATTAACTATGTTATTAATTAACTATATTATTAATTAAATATATTATTAATTAACTATATTATTAATTAACTATATTATTAATTAAATATATTATTAATTAACTATATTATTAATTAACTATACTATTTATTAAGTTGTTTATTATTATTTATTAGCTAATCGTTATATAAGCGGCTAAGTAAAAAAAAAAAAACTCTTCGCAAACTAAACACTCGCCTATAGCGGGTGTATATCGCGTTTAAAACTCTTACTAATAATAGGAATTAATTCGGCGGTATTAGTTACCCCCCTTAAGATAATATCGTAGCATAGCCGGGGGACGTAGGGGCGAGGGGGTAGTCCGCCTTATACCGGCATCGACCGTAGCGCTTAGTATAACGAAACGCCCCTAAGCTTTACGTACTTAGATAAAGAGCTAAATATACTTAAATAAGACGATAGCGCATAGCCCGGCCGGACTATACGTAATATTAACGAAAAGAAGGCTTATAATAAAATCGCGGGTATAGTCTTATATATATAGTTTAATTAAGTATAAGTAGTAGTTAAAACCCTCCTTCGCTTTAAAGAGCGCGCTAAGAGCGCGCTAACTATAGTGCGGGCCGACTTTAAGCTTTATAAGGCTATTTAAAGCGCGATAAAAGAAGCTATATATAAGGAACTAAGATAAGGCCGAGCTTAAAGCTTAAAGGGAGGACTTAAAAAGACTTAAGTAATAGTAGTAGTAAGCCTTAAAGGGCTAGCACGATATAATATAAAGATAAAGCCGGTCCCGCCTTAGTATAAACGCGAGCTAATAATAGTCTTAATAAAAGCAACGCCGGACGTCTTAAACTATAAGCCGAAGGATATAGTAAAAGTAATTAATATAGCGCTTAATATCTCTTTCGCTATAGTAATAAGACGCCTTTTAAGCGGGGATATCGCGGTAACGTTTAATATAGCGGCATAACCTTATTAGCAAAACTAAGACTAAGTAAGGAGCGTCTTTAAGCTAAAGGTAGCGATAGCGCGTAAGGGCTATATAGTAATTGCGAAGAATATCCTTATAAAGGTCTTTAAGATAGATAAGGCGCTTTTAATTAAGGAGATCGCTAATATTAATAAAGTAAAAGTTATATAAGCGCGAGCAATACGCTTTTAAACTAAGACCTTAATAGCTATAACCTTTATTATTAGCATAAGTAGCTTAGCGGAGGCTAATAAGCTATATAATATAAGCTTATTCTTTAAGGCTTAGATATTTTAATATAAGCTATATAATAAATTAGTTAAACTTACTTAATACTATAACTACTATAAATATAAGTATATTACTAAACGTTATACCTTAATATAGCTTTACGCTTATTATAAAGGGACTTTATATATAAGCGGCGAGGATAAGTACTACGTAAAGAAAGGCGAAATTAATTATAACTACGTATTTTATAGCAGGCAGCACTTAGCATAGTCTTATACTTACCTTATAGCGGTAAAAGCTTAAAATAAGGTAAAGGACTACTACTTAAACCGCCTATAATGCTTTGCTAGTACTTATAGCTAACTAGACCCTTAAATCCCCCTCCCTTTTATAAAGGATTAAGGGCTTACTTTATTATAAGCGCGGAAACGCCTTAAGCGGCCGAGAAAGAATAGATAGACGCCGTTAGCCCCGCTAGCTAAGGTATAAGTAGTAAGCACTAACCTAAGTAATATTAAACGTTATATAAGATAACGGAGTATATCGCTCTTAACCCGAGCTATTACTTTATCTTAAACGACGAACTTTACCTTAACCCCTTAAGTATAAAATTAAAGATCCTTTATTAAAATATATAGAAGAGATATAAGCTAGCACGACTAGCCCTTAGCTACCGCGCTAAGTATAACGTAATAGCGCTTTAAAAGATAAAGAAAATATAAAGCTTAAGGGCCCCGCCTTTAAAGGGCGCACTATACCGGCTAGTTTATAAAGAGGGCCGTAACGCGATATATATTTATAAGAGGCATAATACGGGGACGTAAATACTATAAACTAAATATAATTAAAAGGAGATAACTTTTAGCGATAGTATAAGGTTAAGGTCTTTATACTTACTATTAAAAGGAATTCGAATAGGCCTAGCTAAGGCCTTAAGTAAGGTTAATAGCTAAGGCCTGCTAGTCTTAGTAGGGGACTTTAATATCTATTACCCGCTTTAAGACGCCTATAACTAGACTTCCGATAGGGTAAAATAGTTCGTTAAAGAGGCCGCGCGGCTCCGGCTTAAGCTAGCTATGCTAAGAGGGGAATATATACGTTTCTTCTATAAATATAAAGATAGCACGATCGACCTTATATAGGCTATAATAGAAACGGCTATATAGTTTATTAGCTTAGACTTAGACTTTATAAGGTCTAACTATATTCTATAAGTAGTCTCGTTTAAAATAAGTTTTAAGCTAAGGGAGGTATTAGCTATATTAAGGTAAAAGGAGGCGGAAAAAAAGAGGGTTAAGGCGGAAACCTTATCCCGGCTTAAGATATAATAGCCTATGCTTTATAGCTTATAAGAGATCGATATAGAAATAAATAGCTTATATAACGATCTTAATAAAATTGCTTATACGATAGTCCTATACTAAAAGTAGGCGATTTTAAGGGGCAATATATAGTTTACTTTAAAGGCGGCTTAAGCTACTTAAGCTACGAAAAGGGCCTAAAGATACTATAAGGGATATAAGACTTAAGTAAACTAAGAAGCGCTATAAGAAGCGGCTACGGCTTAAAAGCAAGCTATATATAATATAAGATAAGAATACTAAAAAGACTTTTTTAAGAAGATTAGCGCTAATAATACTAAGCTATAAAACGTAAAACGGTAAGCGCGGCTATATAGTAAGCTACCCTTAAACTTAGCGTACTTACTACCGTTAATAAGTAAGGGCTACGAATACTAACTAACCCTTAACTTTAAAGAGAAAGCTTAACTTTTAGTAAAACGATCTTTTTTAGCTAAAGCCGCGACGCTTTTAAGACCTCCTTAGCGCGCGGCCGAAAAGGAACTTTTTATAGAACGGCGTATTAACCTTATAGATATATATTAAGCAATAAGCAAAATAGCGAGTTAAAAAGCGGTAGGCCTAAACAGAGTTCCCCTTAGCTTCTTTAAGCTTTACGGCTTAGCGCTCTTAGCCCGGCTAGCGATAATCTTTATAGCCTATATAAAGATATTATACTTTCCGACTAGGTTCCGGTCTATAAACGTAATAATGCTAAGAAAACTAAGGAAGAAACCTAAGGTATACCGTACTATTAAGGGGTAAAGACTTATTTCCTTCTTACTAATAATAAGTAAGATCTTAAAGTAGATTTTAGCTTAAAGACTTATAACCGCGGCGGAAGTAAATAGGGTTTTGCTTAAAAGATAGTTTAAAAATAAAAAGGAGAGGTCTATAGAGGCGGCAATACTTTAAGTAATAAAACTAATATACGTAATATAAGCTAAAAAAGGGATTATATTATTCCTTTAACTTAATATTAAAGGGGCCTTTAATATAGTTAACTATAAGAAACTCTTAAGGGAACTTACCCTTTAAAGCTACTTTAAGTAGTTTATAAGGCTAGCTTATAGCTTTATAAATAAACGCTACTTAACCTTTTATTTTAATAGAAAAAAGGCTATACCGGTCTAAATTACTACTAAGGTCTTTTAAAGCTCGCCGCTATCCTTAATCCTATTCCTTTACTATATAATACCCCTTTACGAAAGATTAAAAAAGCTAAAAGAAGTTTATATTATCGGCGAAACCGATAATATAAATATCCTTAATATTAGCCTTAAGGAGGGATCGATAATAGCGCGGCTTAAAGCGGCCTAAAAAGTATACGCTATATAGGTAAAGGAGTTCGCAGTAAACTTTAAACCTTTAAAGAGTAAGCTTATTTACTTTATAAGAAAATATAAGGCGATTACGACCTTTATTTACTTTAAGGCCGCTATAGTAATGCCGGTTTAAGACGCTAGGCTCTTAAAGGTATAGGTAGACTATAAGCTTAAGTAAAAGGCATACCTTAATAAGTTACGCGCTAAGCTAAAAAGGCAAAACCTAGCCCTTATAAAGCTTATAGCGTTTATATAAGGATATACCTTACTTAAGGCCTAAGAAGTTTATAGCAAAGTTATCCGGTCCTTTATATTATATACTATAGTTACGTTTTATAAGATAACCCCGGCAGATAGAAAGCCCCGCGGGATAGCCGCGAAACTAGTATAAGATTAAACCGCTTACTTTTAAATAGTCGCGGGAGCTTATTAAGCTACCTTAGTTTACTAGCTTAAAGCTAAAACCTAAGTCCCGCTAATTAACCTCTACTTAAACTAAAGAATAGCTAATACCTTTAAGAGATTAAAAGACTCCGGAATCCTAAACTTAATTTAATGCGCGTTCGTATTAGTAATAAGACTACTCCGGCAATATAAACAACGACTAAAGCGGCCTACGCCCTTAAGACTACCGCTCGCGGAGGTATTAAGGAGGGTACGGTCTTAAGTTAAGTCCGGCGAGCTTTAAAAGAAGAAAAGGATAAAGGAAATCCTCTTTAAAAAATAGGCTAAACGGTAAAGCTTAAAGGAGGAACCTATTAAATAGCGCTAAACTATACTTTACCTTACCGACTTACCGCCTTAGTTTAATAAGGCTATAGCGCTTAACTATTATAAGGCGTTGCTTAAGTACTTAAGCTTTATAATTACTTAGATATAAACTAAAGTAATAAGCTTTAAAGATTTCTTATTCCGCTATAACGTACTTAAAGTAGTATCGCCCTTTTATAACTACGGGTAACGGCGGGATACTATTTATTATGCGATAATAAGCTATAAGCTAACTAGCGAGGTAAGGGGGACGCTATTATAGCGACTCCGTAACGCGGGCGAGGTGTAGGCAAAGCTTTAAAAATAGGAGATAGCGGCTATGCTAGTAAGATAGTTCTTAGACTTAAGGCGCTTATAATAATTCGATTTAGCAATATAATTATACTAAGGGGAAGATAAGGTATACGCGGCGGCTCCGGCTATACCTTAGTTAAGAGGGGATATATATTAATTAAATCGTCTCCTTAGCTTACCTTAAAGGGATAACTTACTAATATAATAAACGCTATAAAGCATTAAAACGCTAAAACCTTCCCCTCTTAAGACCTTACTTAGCTTATAAGGCCCTTATTAAACCTACCTTAAGCTAGCGCTTTAGCTAGCTTCTCTTTTTAATTCCCCCCCCCTTAATATTACCTTTTTACCTTAATTAATATCCGAGCTTATTATTATCGTCCTTAGCGCCGCGCTAAGTGCGACTAAGAGTAATAGCGGACTTCCTTATTTAAGGAGTGCTATAAAAACGCCCCGCTTAGCTACGACTATAAGTTAAAGTAACTAGTGCCCTCCCCCTCCCGCGCTTATAGCGACTTAAGGTCGCGGTAAGAGTAAACGTAAAAGAAGTCGCCTTATTAATAGCCCGCTAAAGCGTTTACTTCGGGGCCTATAAGGTCCCTGCTATTAGCGTTAAAGGCGGTATAAGGCCGAGCTAGGTAAGGCGACTTAAATAATACTTAGTTAACTAAGCGGAATTAAGCGTTATAAGGAAATTAAGGGGAAAAGACCCGGCCTTACTATAAGTAAAAAACTAAAGGTACTTAAGGTTTAAGCTAAGGTCTTTAGTATCCCTTTCTTTACTAGCTAGGTTAAGAGCGTAGACGGCGTAAATACGCTTTAAGGCGGAGGCTATAAGGCTATTAGCTTTAAAGGTATTGCTTTTAAAGAGGCTACGAGCCCGCTTTAGCGTAAGCGGGGGGACGTTACGGCCCGCGGATAGGCTAAGAGTAAGCAAGGCGAGGAGTAATATAAGGTCGTTATTATTATCGCTATTACCGCCGCTCTTATAGTTAAAAACGATAAGGACTATATTAAGACTAAGTAAAAGGCTGCCCTTATCCTTAAGGACCTTAGTCTCGGCCTCGTTAGTATTATTATCGTCCTTATCTAGCTCCTTCTTTAACTTATTATTATTAACGTTAAGCTTAAGCTCCCTTAAGTTAGATATAACGTCGGCCTTAATAGCTTTTCCTTTACCTTTACCTTTAAGCACTCCTTTATACTTAAGCTCTTAAGTAAGAGCGGCGCGCTCTTAAGTATAAGCCTTAATAAGAGCCTTAGCTTAAGCCTTTTTCTTAGCCTTAGCTTTAGCTTTAAAGTCCTTTAAGATAACGGGAACCTTAAGTAGCGGGGGCTTAAGCGGTATAAAAGCGGCACAAGCACGCGTAAAGTTTAGGTTAAGCAAACGACCCTTAAGGGCAATATCTTAGCCCTTATAGCTGCTAAAGCTAAGGTAGTCGGCTACTATAAATAGCATATTCTTTATGCTTTTTAAGTTCTAAGCTATAGTATAAAC
Organism: Ophiocordyceps robertsii; assembly: GCA_027405785.1. Lineage (NCBI taxonomy): Eukaryota > Fungi > Ascomycota > Sordariomycetes > Hypocreales > Ophiocordycipitaceae > Ophiocordyceps > Ophiocordyceps robertsii. Next base: position 78,158 of record JAPEBW010000069.1, on the reverse strand, counting down.
GGTTTAGTAGATAACTATAACGGTGCCGTTAACCTTATTAGTAAGCTTAGCATTAGCTTTATAGGCCGCGCGCGTATTATTAATAAAGCGGCTAAAGGTAAAGGCGAGTAGCTTAACGTTTTTATTAAGGGAGGTAAGACTAAAAAAAGCACTAAACGCGAGAGCCCGTGCTATAATAGCGCTAGTATACTGCTAAAGCTTTATCGCCGCGGAGGCGAGCTTTATATATATAAAGCGCTTAATAAGCCGGCCGGATTTATATAACTCCTTTTAAGCGGCATAAAGCTTATAAGCTATATCCTCGCTTATAGCGGTAAGCTATAAAGGAGATTAGCTAAGGTATATAAGTAAGTTTAACGTAAAACTACTTACTTAAAAAGAAGATTAGTTACTTAAAGAGCACGCAATATATGCTTTTATAAAGATAGCTAAAAGAGGATTAGCTATATATACTATATACGCCTATATAGCAGACACGACTTAGATATATATAGGCTTAGTTTTAATAGCCCCGGAAAACTATAAGCATATCGTTACTTAATAGACGGCCTATATACGTATAATAAGGAATTTTACGCTTAGTGCTATAATAAGCCTAGGCCTCTTTATCCTTAGTATCTTTACTTAGTAGTTTAAAAAGTAGACCTATATTAAGGTTAGAAAAAGTAACTTTCTTCTTTAGTATAGTAGCGATAAAGACAATAAGTACGACGATAAAAGAACGGCGGGCATGCGAATAAAGCAAGGCGGTAAGTATATAATAGGCTTATAAGAAAGATAAGCGCGTCTTTAGCAAAAGGAGGAGAAGTGCGAGCGTATATACGCGGTATATAAGAAGCTTTATCTTTAAAGCTAAGCGCGGGATTAGTAATTAAGCAGCGCGAATAAATAATAGTCCCGATTAAGAATATACGCGTATAGCGGGGCGCCGAATTTCTATTAGCAGGGACTACTATAAGCCTATTCTTTAAAGGTCGCGCTACTTATAAAAGAGGCGCGGGTCGAAATCCCGCTTACCCCTTCCGCCCTTATATTAAGAAGGTGGATAAGGGGGATAAAAGAGGGTCTATTACCTATACCTTAAGCTTAAAGCGCGATGCTTTAAACCGCGGGCCGCTTAGGTTAGTAGCGGCCCCGGCCTTATTAAGCCGCGTCGAACTACTTAGTAAGCGGGATATGCTTATAGCGGAAAGCGCACTCCTTTTTTCCTTACGTAAAGTTATAAGACCTCGTGCGAGGCGGACTAAGCACGAATAAGGAGAGGTTTTACCTTAGGCACTCCGGTTTTTCCCTCTTATTTATAAACATCGAATTTTTAAAAACCTAAATTAAGTCCTTAGCGTAAACTTAATAATAATATATAAGCGGCTATACTTATAACCGGCGATAATATTAACATAGTTACTATACTTAATTATAATTAAAAGCTTATTATACTTAATTTTAATAATACTAACTTTAAAAATAATAATAGTAATTATAATGCTTTTATATTTAGTAAGAAAACTTATTACTATCTTAGTATAATAGCTTCGTATTTTTATAAAGCGTTTAATATCTTTTAAATAACTTATTAAAAAGAAAATAGTATTATTAGTGCTAAGAAAAGTTTAATAGTAATTAATATAGAATTAATTAATTAACATTTAGCTAATAACCTTTTAGTTTAAGTATAATAAATACTATATATTTATTAATAAGCGGCGTAAGCTACTTACTAAGTTTACTTTAACACTACTTTTTAGTATTAATATAGCTAGTTTAAAGCACGATACTTAAGAAGTATAATTAAAACTTTAGCTACTTATAAGTAATATAAGCTATGCGTTTTAGCGATAGGCTTTACTTATTATAAAGACGTGGGTAAATATTATACTAATTAAAATATAGCTAATTAAAAAGACAAGTATATTAATATATCTCCTTATAATTAATAAAAATAAAAAGACTATTTAGTAAGTTTTAACGATGCTAGCAAAGTATAAATATAAGTAAAAAGAAGTTTAAGTTTATTTTCTTTTCTGCTTTATTAATAATATAAAGTAGTAATAGCTTAGCTTATAGTCTCTTTTTTTTATTAGTATTATTTTAAGGAGGATTTAGCTTAACTTTATATTTTTCTTTAGTTATTAACTTTTACTTACTTTTTTTTCCTTATTTTATATTTTACTAATTTTTAAATAATTACTTTAACTAAGAATATAGTTATTAGTAGTAAATTAGTACTAAGTTAATTAAAAAGTATAACTTAATAAGTAAGTTATTTTTATGCTTTTAATGTTTTAGCTTTTACTTAGGTTTATATTTCTTCTTTTTCTTAATAGCGTTAATAAAGTAATTACTAATAAGTACTAAGCTATTTACTATACTCTTAGCATTAACTTACTAGTTATACTTTACTAGCTATCCTTTTTTTAACTAAAAAGAAAGTATTATTTTTAACGCATTTTTTATTTAATATTTTTAAACTTCTTATCTGCCTTTTTTATTTTAAAAGTTAGGTATTATTAATTATTCCCTGCTTTTTTAATCGCTTAGCTTTTTTAAGGTTTTAATAAGCTAATATAAGATTTATTATAAGTATATAAATATTTATTTATAAGAGCTAGAAAATAAGCTTACTTCTTAATAGCTTATAATACTTTAAAAGGTTTAATATACTTAGGAGATAACTTCCTTTTTTAACTTTTAAAGTATTAATTCTTTATAAAAAGCATAATAAAGTTATTAACTTTAAGTAAAAGTAATTAGTGCTTAAAGTTATAGTACTTTGCTTATACTTAAGTAGCTTTTTAATAGTATTTTTTAAGTTATTATTATAAAGCTTTTAGCTTATTAACTTTTACTTTTACTTTAAGTATCTCTCTTTTTATAATATTATCCTTAATATTAATTTAAAAGCTTAGACAATAACTAAAAGAGCTTTTTTAAAAAGTAGCTAAGTAGTAGTATAAATTATATTATTATAAATAAACTATATTACTTTAAGAAGTAATAATTAGTTTATTTATTTTCCATTTTATAAAGTATCTTAAGTAATAGTATACTACTTAATTTATACGTTTTATTTACTTATTAATTTTAAAGTAAAATACTATTAATAACTTATATTTTACTTATTATAAAAAATGTAAGTTTAATTAAAACCTATTAGTAAATAGTAATCTTTTATTTATAACTATACCTTTTAAAAGCTTGCATACTAGCTTAATATTATAATAAAGTGCTTTTACTAGCTTAAGCGCGTTTATTATGTTTAAATATAAAATAAAGAAGTAATACTTAATATATTAGTTTATAATTATTAGTCTTATATAAAGTTTTTATTCTTTATATTATACTTTTAATAAACTTATAATAAAGTATATTAATAGTTCTTTTTATAGTTATATAAAGTATAATAATAATTATATAGTGCTATAAAAGTAAGACTTTTTTAATATAGCGCTTTAATATAGTAAGTATTCTTAAATATATTAATTAAGAATCTTTACTATATTTTCTTAGTAAATTTTTCTTAATAGTAATTTAGTTATTTATTAACTTTTAAAGTATCTTAATAATAAGTTATTATAATAAAGTTCTATTAACTTTTACTATAAAGCAATATTAAAAGTACTAAACTTCTTCGCAAACTAAATACTTACCCGCAGCGGGTATATATCGCGTTTAAAACTCTTACTAATAATAAGAATTAATTCGGCGGTATTAGTTACCCTCTTAAGATAATATCGTAGCGTGGCCGGGGGACGCGGGGGTAAGGGGGTAGTCCGCCTCGCACCGGTATTAACTATAGCGCTTAGCGTAATAAAACGCCCTTAAGCTTTACGCACTTAAATAAAGAGCTAAATATACCTTAATAAAATAATAATATATAGCCTAGCCGGACTATATACGATACTAATAAAAGGAAGGCTTATAATAAAATCGCGGGTATAGTCTTATATACGTAGTTTAATTAAGTATAAGTAGTAGTTAAAACCCTCCTTTACTTTAAGGAGCGCGCTAAGAGCGCGCTAACTATAGTATAGGCCGACCTTAAGCTTCGTAAGGCTATTTAAAGCGCGATAAAAGAAGCTATATATAAAGAACTAAGATAAGGCCGAGCTTAAAGCTTAAAGGAAGGGCTTAAAAAGACTTAAGTAATAGTAGTAGCGGGCCTTAAAGGGCTAGTATAGTACGATATAAAGATAAAGCTAGTCTTACTTTAGCACGAACGTAAGCTAGTAGTAGTCCCGATAAAAGCGACGCTAAATATCCTAAACTATAAGCCGAAGGATATAGTTAAAGCAATTAATATAGCGCTTAATATCTTTTCCGCTATAATAGTAAGACGCCTTTTAAGCGGGGATATCGCGATAACGTTTAATATAGCGGTATAACCTTACTAATAAAACTAAGACTAAGTAAGGAGCGTCTTTAAGCTAGAGGTAGCGATAGTATATAGGGCCTATATAGTAATTGCGAAGAATATCTTAGTAAGGGTCTTTAAGATAAATAAGGCGCTCTTAATTAAAGAGATTGCTAATATTAATAAAGTAAAAGTAATATAAGCGCGAGCAATATACTTTTAAACTAAGACTTTAATAGCTATAACCCTTATTATTAGTATAAGTAGCTTAGCGAAGGCTAATAAGCTATGCGATATAAGCTTATTTCTTAAGGCTTAAATATTCCGATATAAGCTATATAATAAGTTAGTTAAACCTACTTAGTGCTATAACTACTATAAATACGGGTATATCGCTAAACGTTATACTTTAATATAGCTTTATACTTACTATAAAAGGACTTTATATATAAGCAGTAAGGATAAGTATTATATAAAGAAGGGCGAAATCCCTTATAACTACGTATCTTATAGCGGGCAGTACTTAGCATAGTCCCGCACTTATCTTATAGCGGTAAAAGCTTAAGATAAGGTAAAGGACTACTACTTAAACCGCTTATAATGCTTCGCTAGTACTTATAGCTAGCTAGACCTTTAAATCCCCTTTCTTTTTATAAAAGACTAAAGGCTTACTTTATTATAAGCGCGGAAACGCCTTAAGCGGCTAAGAAAAGACGGGTAAACGCTATTAGCACCGCCGGCTAAGGTATAAGCAGTAAGCACTAACTTAAGTAATATTAAACGATATATAAAGCAATAAAGCGCGTCGCTTTTAACTTAAGCTATTACCTTATCTTAAATAACGAACTTTACCTTAACCCCTTACGTATAAAATTAAAAGTCCTTTATTAAAATATATAGAAAAGATATAAGCTAGTATAATTAGCCCTTAGCTACTACGCTAAGTATAATATAATAATGCTTTAAGAGATAGAGAAAATATAAAGCTTAAAGGCCCCGTCCTTAAAGGGCGTACTATACCGGCTAGTTTATAAGGAGGGCCGTAACGCGATATATATTTATAAGAGGCACGATATAAGGATATAGATATTATAAACCGGATGCGATTAAGGGGAGATAACTTTTAGTAATAGTATAAGGTTAAGGTCCTTATACTCGCTATTAAAAGGGATTTAGATAGGCTTAGCTAAGGCCTTAAAAGAGGTTAATAGCTAAGGCCCGCGAGTCTTAATAAAGGACTTTAATATCTATTACCTACTATAAGACGCCTATAACTAGACTTTTAATAAGGTAGAATAGTTTATTAAGAAGGCCGCGCGGCTCCGGCTTAAACTAGCTATATTAAGGGGGGAATATATATATTTCTTCTATAAGTATAAAGATAGCACGATCGACCTTATATAGGCTACGACAGAAACGGCTATATAGTTTATCGGCTTAGACCTAAACCTTATAAGGTCTAATTATATCCTATAAGTAGTCTCGTTTAAGATAGGTTTTAAGCTAAAGGAGGTATTAGTAACGCTAAGGTAAAAGGAGGCGGAAAAGGAGAGGGTTAAAGCGGAAACCTTATCTTAGCTTAAGATATAATAGCTTACGCTCTATAGCTTATAAGAGATCGATATAAAAATAAATAGCTTATATAACGATCTTAATAAAATCGCCCGCGCGATAGTCTTATACCGGAAGTAAGCGATCTTAAGAGGCAATATATAGTTAACCTTAAAAGCGGCCTAAGCTACTTAAGCTATAAAAAGGGCCCGGAGATATTATAAGGGATATAGGACTTAAGTAAACTAAAAAGCGCTATAAAAAGCGGCTATAGCTTAAAAGCAAGCCGTGCGCGACGCGAGATAAGAACACTAAAAAGACTTCCTTAAGGAGATTAGCGCTAATAATACTAAGCTATAAAACGTTAAACGGTAAGCGCGTTTATATAGTAAGCTACCTTTAAACTTAGCGTACTTACTACTATTAACTAGTAAGGGCTATAAATACTAATTAACCCTTAACTTTAAAAAGAAAGCTTAACTCTTAGCGGAGTGCTTTTTTTTAGCTAAAGCCGTAACGCTTCCGAGACCTCCTTAGCGCGCGGTTAAAAAGGAGCTTACTATAAAATAATATATTAACCTTATAGATATATTTTAAGCAATAAGTAAAATAGTAAGTTAAAAGGTAGTAAGCCCGGATAAGGTCCCTTTTAGCTTCCTTAAGCTTTATAGCTTAGCGCTCTTAGCTTAGCTAGCAACAATCTTTATAGCCTATATAAAGATATTGCACTTTTTAACTTAGTTCCGGTTTATAAACGTAGTAGTACTAAGAAAACTAAGGAAGAAACTTAAGGTATACTGTATTACTAAGGGGTAAAGACCTATTTTCCTTTTGCTAACAATAAGTAAGATCTTAAAGTAAATCTTAGCTTAAAGACTTACGACCGCGGCGGAAGTAAATAAGGTTTTACTTAAAGGATAGTTTAAGAATAAAAAAGAGAAGTCTATAAAGGCGGCAATACTTTAAGTAACGGAACTAATACGTATAATATAAGCTAAAAAAGAGATTATATTGTTCCTTTAACTTAATATTAAGGGGGCCTTTAATATAGTTAACTATAAAAAACTTTTAAAAGAACTTACCCTTTAAGGCTACTTAAAGTAGTTTATAAGGCTAGCTTATAGCTTTATAAATAAGCGCTACTTAACCCTTTATTTCGATAAAAAAAAGGCTATACCGGTTTAAATTACTACTAAGGTCCTTTAAAGCTCGCCGCTATCTTTAATCTTATTCCTTTACTATATAATACCCCTTTATAAAAGATTAAAAAAGCTAAAAGGAGTTTATATTATTAGTTTCGCTAATAATATAAATATCCTTAGTATAAGCCTTAAAGAGGGATTAATAATAGCGCGGCTTAAAGCGGCTTAAGAGGTATACGCTATATAGGTAAAGGAGTTTATAATAAACTTTAAACCTTTAAAGAGCGAGCTTATTTACTTTATAAGAAGATATAAGGCGATTATAACCTTTATTTACTTTAAGGCCGCTATAATAGTGCCGGTTTAGGACGCTAGGCTTTTAAGGGTATAAGTAGACTATAAGCTTAAGTAAAAAGCATACTTTAATAAGCTATATACTAAGCTAAAAAAGCAAAACCTAGCCCTTATAAAGCTCGTAGCGTTTATATAAGGATATACCTTACTTTAAGCTTAAGAAGTTTATAGTAAAGTCGTTTAGTCTTTTATATTATACGTTATAGTTACGTTTTATAAAATAACCTTAGCGGATAAAAGGCCCCGCGGGATAGTCGCGAAGCTAGTATAAGATTAAACCGCTTACCTTTAAATTATCGCGGGGGCTTACCGGGCTACCTTAGTTTACTAGCTTAAAGCCGAAATCTAAGTCTTGCTAATTAACCTTTACTTAAACTAAAGAATAGCCGATACCTTTAAGAGGCTATAGGACTTTAAAATCCTAGACTAAATCTAACGCGCGTCCGTATTAGTAGTAAGACTGCTTTAGCAACGTAAATAACGGCTAGGGCGGCCTACGCCCTTAAGGCCACCGCTTATAAAGGTATTAAGGGGGGTATAGTCTTAAGTTAAGTCTAGCGAGCTTTAAAAAAAGAAAAGAATAAAGGAAATCCTCTTTAAGGAATAAGCTAAGCGGTAAATATTACGGAACGTAAGATATAAGCGCTCCGGCTACTTATATATCGGTATATAAAATATAAGCATATAGACGATAATTAGCGTCCCGACCCTTAACTAAGGCCGGGGCGAGACCTTTTAACAGTGCGGTATTATCGCACTATTTCTCTATAGTAAATAGTAGCAATTCCTTTAGTATAGGTTTAATCCCCGTGCGAGAAAGTAAACTTATAAGTCTATATAGAAATAAGGCTCCCTTTAAGCGCGCATAATAATATAAGCGTGCGTAGCTTTTAGCTACCGGCTTAATAAACTAAGGAGGTCCCGTCTTATAAATAATAAAGACGTTATCGTCTTTTTTTTAAGGCGGTAATTATTATAAAACGTAAGATATAAGCGCTCCGGCTACTTATATATCGGTATATAAATTATAAGCATATAGACGATAATTAGCGTCCCGACCCTTAACTAAGGCCGGGGCGAGACCTTTTAGCAGTATAGTATTATCGTACTATTCCTTTATAGTAGTAAAGCTTAAAAGAGGAACCTATTAAATAGCGCCGGACTACGCTTTACCTTATAGACCTACCGCCCCGGTTTAATACGGCCGTAGCGCTTGACTAGCACGAGGCGCTACTTAAGTACTTAAGCTTTACGATTACTTAAATATAAACCGGAGTAATAGGCCTTAAAGACTTCTTATTCCGCTATAATATACTTAAAGTAATATCGCCCCTTTATAACTATAAGTAATAATAAGATACTATTTACTATATAATAATAAGCTATAGGCTTATTAATAAGGTAAGGGGGACGCTATTATAGCGACTTTATAACGCGGGCGAGGTGCGGGCGAAGCTTTAAAAATAAGAGATAGCGGCTACGCTAATAAGATAGTTCTTAAGCTTAAGGCGCCTATAATAATTTAATCTAGTAAAACGACTATACTAAGGGGAAGATAAGGTATATATAGCGGCTTTAGCTATACTTTAGTTAAGAGGGGATATATATTAATTAAATCGCCCCCTTAGCTTAGCTTAAGGGAATAACTTACTAATATAATAAAACGCTATAAGGCACTAAAACGCTAAAAACTCCCCCCCCCCTTAAGACCCTATTTAGCTTATAAGGCCTTTATTAAACCTACCTTAAGCTAGCGCCTTAGCTAGCTTCCCCTCTTAGTTCCCCCCCTTAATATTAGTCCTTTACCTTAATTAAAGTCCGAGCTTATTATTATTATCCTTAGCGCTATATTAAGCGCAACCGGGAGCGACGGCGGACTTCCCCGTTTAAGGAGTGCTATAAAAACATCCCGTTTAGCTATAACTACGGGTTAAAGTAACGGGCGCCCTCCCCCTCCCGCGCTTATAACGACTTAAGGTCGCGGCGGGAGTAAATATAAAAGACGTCGTCTTATTAATAGCCTGCTAAGGCGTTTACTTTAAGGCGTATAAAGTTCCCGATATTAGCGTTAAAGGCGGCATAAGGCTAAGCTAAGTAAGGCGACTTAGATAATACTTAATTAACTAAGCGGTATTAAGCATTATAAGAAAATTAAGGGGGAAAGACTTAGCCTTACTATAAGTAAAAAGCTAAAGGTACTTAAGGTCTAAGCTAAGGTCTTTAGTATCCCCTTTCTTATTAGCTAAGTTAGGAGCGGGGGCGGCGTAGGCACGCTTTAAGGTAATAGCTACGGGGCTATTAGCCTTAAAAGCACTACTCTTAAAGAGGCTACGAACCCGCTTTAGTATAGCTAAGGGGACGTCGCGGCCTATAAATAAGCTAAGGGTAAGCGAGGCAAGGAGTAAAGTAAGGTTATTATTATAGTTACTATCGCTACCGCTTTTATAGTTAAAAACAATAAAGATAGTATTAAAACTAAGTAAGGGGCTAACTTTATCCTTAAAGACCTTAGTCTTAGTCTTAGCCTTATTATTATTATTATTATTATCGTCTTAGTCCTTTTCTTCTTTTAGCTTATTATTACTAATATTAAGCTCGGGCTCCTTTAAGTTAGACTTATTAGTTTTAGCGGCCTTTCCCTTACCCTTACTTTTAAGCACCCCTTTATACTTAAGCTTATAGGCGAGGGCGGCGCGCTTTTAAGCATAGGCCTTAGCGAGAGCCTTAGCTTAAGCCTTCTTCTTAGCCTTAGCCTTAACCTTAAAGTCCTTTAAAATAACGGGAACCTTAAGGGGCGGGGGCTTAAGCGGAACGAGAGCGGCGCGGGCACGTATAAGGTCTAAGTTAAGTAAGCGACCTTTAACGGCGATATCCCGGCTTTTATAGCCGCTAAAGCTAAGGTAGTTAGCTACTATAAATAGCGCGTTTTTTATACTTTTTAGGTTCTAGGCTATAGTATAAACGGTTTAGTAAATAACTATAATAGTGCCGTTAACCTTATTAGCGAGCTTAGTATTAGCCTTGCGGGCTATATATATATCGTTAACGAAGCGGCTAAGGGTAAAGGTAAGTAGCTTAACGTTTTTATTAAAGGAAGCCGGACTAAAAGGAGCACTAAACGTAAAAGCCCGTACTATAATAACGCTAGCACGTTACTAAAGCTTTATCGCTATAAAGGCGAGCTTTATATATATAAAGCGCTTAATAGGCTAGCCGGATTTATATAACTCCTTTTAAGCGGCGTAAAGCTTATAAGCTATATCTTCGCTTATAGCGGTAAGCTATAAAGGAGATTGGCTAAGGTATATAAGCAGGTTTAATATAAAGCTACTTCCTTAAAAATAAAAACGGTTACTTAAAGAGTATATAATATACGCTTTTATAGAGATAGCTAAAAGAGGATTAGCTATATAGACTATATATATCTATATAGCGGATATAACTTAAATATATATAAGCTTAGTTTTAATAGCCCCGGAAAACTATAAGTATATCGTCGCTTAATAAACGGCCTATATATTTATAATAAGGAATTTTACGCTTAGTACTATAATAAGCTTAAGCTTCTTTATCCTTAGTATCTTTACTTAGTAGCTTAAAGAGTAGACTTATATTAAGGTTAAAAAAAGTAACTTTCTTCTTTAGTATAATAGTAATAAAGAAGATAAATATAATAATAGCGGAACGATAGCTATATAAAGGGGGCAAAGCGGTAAGAAAGCGATAGGCTAATAAAAAAGATAAGCGCGTTTATAGTAAAAGAAAGAGGAGTATAAGCGTATACGCATAGTGCGCGGGAGGCTTTATCTTTAAAGCTAAGCACGAGATTAGTAAATAAGCGGCGCGAATAAATAACGGTCCCGATTAAGAATATACGCGTATAGCGGGGCGCTAAATTCCTATTAACGGGGACCGCTATAAGCTTACTATTTAAGGTCGCGCTACTTATAGGAGGGGCGTGGGTTGGAATCCCGTTTACCCCTTCCGCCCCCGTATTAAGAGGGTAGATAAGGGGGATAGGAGAGGGTCTACTACCTATATCCTAGGCTTAAAGCGCGATGCTCTAGACCGCAGGCCGCTTAAGTTAAAGGCGGCCTTAGCCTCGCTAGGCCGCGTTAAACTACTTAGCGAGCGGGATATACTTATAGCGGAAGACGCACTCCCTTTTTCCTTATATAAAGTTATAAGACCTTATATAAGGCGGACTAAGCGCGAATAAAGGGAGGTTTTACTTTAAGCACTTTAGTTTTTCCCTCCTATTAATAAATATCGAATTTCTAAAAACCTAGATTAAGTCCTTAGCGTAAACTTAATAATAATAATAATATTAAAAGTACTATATTATTAAGTTTATACTAAGGACTTAATTTAGGTTTTAAAGCTATTGCTTAGTTTTTTAATATAAAGGGAAACTAAAGTACTTAAGGAAAAAACCTCCGCTGCTTTTTTAATTTAAGCCTTATTATATTAGCTATTATAACTATATATAAAGAAAAGGGGGGCGCCGGCTATAAACGGGTTAGCTAAAAGTCTTCCTTAAGTTTTATAGTTACTATTATTACTTTATTTACTGCTAATCGTATATAATAATACTTTTAATAATATTATTAAAAGGTAATAATAATAATAAAAAGCTAAAAAGAGCAAACTTAAATATAACTTAAATTATAGCATTTTAGCCTTTAAAGGATATACTTATTAATATACCTTTACTTTAATACTATAACTAAATAAGGTATAATTAAATTAAAATTAATATATTATAGTATATAATAGCAGCTATTTTATCTTAGCTTAATAATAAAAGTCGCTACTATTTAATTATATTTTAATTAAACAGGTTTACTAAAGTTAACTTTTATTATAAAGTTTTAAACTAAGAACTATTTACTATTATAAAGTTATTAAAACACTAGTAATCTTATATTAAAAAAAGCTATATAATAAGTAAAAGTCTTATTTAACTATTTTAAAATTTAAGTATTTATATACTAAAACTCCTTTTATTAAAGATAAGTATAATAATATATATATTAAGTATTATATAAGTTAATAATATTAAGTATAAAGTAAAAAAGTTAAACGGAACTAATATACTATTAAGAGTGATTAAATATAAAAGTAAAAAGCTTTTATTTATAAAGTTAGTATTAAAGCTTAAGTTAAAACTAGCTTTAATAAATTATAAAACTATTAATAATCTATAGAAAGATAATAAAAAGTTTTATAAGCAAAGGATAGCTTAACTTTAAGCTAATATAAGTATCGTAAGTCGCTTTTATATTAAGAACATATATAGGTTCTTAATAGGGAACTACTATTAATATAAAAGTAAGCTTTAAGTAATTAGCTAAGTAAGCTAAAATAAAAGCTAGTTATAAATAGCTACTTTTAAAGAAAACTAAAAAGAATATAGCTTATAGCCTCTTAATATATAGTATAAAAATTCTTAATACTTTACTAAAATTGCTAAAACGTATATAAAGAAAGGATATAGTAATTATATAATAAAAAGCAATTATAAAGTTTTAAAAAAATAAATCTTTAGTTATTACGATTAAATAAACCACTATTATAAAAAAACGATTTATAGTACTTTTTTATATTACTTTATAATAAGAGTTAATTTCACTTTATTTTAACGACTTATTAATAAAATACTTTAAAAGCTAATAAATAAATAATTTACTATCTAAGAAGTTTCCTTAAGAGAATATAATAAAGGATATTAATTAATATATTTAAAAATATATAGTATATTAAAGCGCTATATTAAAAAAGTATCACTTTTATAGTACTATATAGTTTTAATTATATTTTATATAATTATAAAAAGAATAATTAATAAACTATACTATAACTTTATTAAAATATAATATAAATGATAAAAAAATTTTAACTAAATACTCGCCCGTAGCGGGTGCGTATCGCGTTTAAACCTTTTACTAATATTAAGAATTAATTTAGCAGTATTAGTTACCCCCCTTAAGACGATATTATAGCATAGCTAGGGGACGCGGGGGTAAGGGGGTAGTCCGCCTCGTATTAATATTAACCGTAGCGCTTAGCTTAACAAGACGCCCTTAAGCTTTATATACCTAAATAAAGAGCTAAATATACCTTAATAAGATAATAGCGCGTAACTTAGCTAGACTATACGCAATATTAATAAAAAAAAGGCTTATAATGAAATTATAGGTATAGTCTTATATACGTAGTTTGATTAAGTATAGGTAGTAGTCGAAACCCTCCTTCGCGCTAAGAAGCGCGCTAAGAGCGCGTTAATTATAATATAAGCTAACCTTAAGCTTTATAGGGCTATTAAAAACGCGATAAAGGAAGCTATATATAAAAAACTAAGATAAGGCTAAGCTTAAAGCCAAAGGGGAGGACTTAAAAAGACTTAAGTAATAGTAATAGTAAGCCCCGGAGGATTAATATAGTATACTATAAAAATAAAGCTAGTCCCGCCTTAGTATAAATATAAGCTAGTAGTAGTCTTAATAAGAGCAACGCTTAATATCTTAAACTATAAGCTAAAAGATATAGTTAAAGCAATTAATATAGCGCTTAATATCTCTTTTACTATAATAATAAGATACTTTTTAAGCGGGGATATCGCAGTAACGTTTAATATAGCGGCATAACCTTATTAGTAAAACTAAGACTAAGTAAGGAGCGTCTTTAAGCTAAAGGCTACGATAGTATATAAGGCCTATATAGTAATTATAAAGAATATCCTAATAAAGGTCTTTAAAATAAATCAGGCGCTCTTAATTAAAGAGATTATTAATATTAATAAAGTAAAAGTTATATAGGTATAAGTAATATACCCTTAAACTAAGATCTTAATAGCTATAACTTTTATTATTAATATAAGTAGCTTAGCGGAGGCTAATAAGCTATATAATATAGGCTTATTCCTTAAGGCCTAAATATTTTAATATAAGCTATATAATAAGTTAGTTAAACTTACTTAGTATTATAACTATTATAAATATAAGTATATCGCTAAACGTTATACCTTAATATAGCTTTACGCTTACTATAAAAGGACCTTATATATAAGTAGCGAAGATAAGTATTATATAAAAAAAGGCGAAATCCCTTATAACTATATATCTTATAGTAAGCAATACTTAGCGTAGTTTTATACTTATTTTATAGCGGTAAAAGCCTAAGATAAGGTAAAGAACTACTACTTAAACCGCTTATAACGCTTTACTAGCACTTATAGCTAGCCGGACCTTAAAATCCCCCTCCTTTTTATAAAAAACTAAAGGCCTACTTTATTATAAGCGCGGAAACGCCTTAAGCGGCTAAGGAAAGACAGGCAAAGGCTATTAGCCCCGCCGGCTAAAGTATAAGCAATAAGCACTAACTTAAGTAATATTAAATGATATATAAGGCAATAAAGCATATCGCTCTTAACTTAAGCTATTACTTTATCTTAAACGACGAACTTTACCTTAACTCCTTATATATAAAGTTAAAGGTCCTTTATTAAAATATATAAAAGAGATATAAGCTAGTATAACTAGCCCTTAGCTACCGCGCTAAGTATAATATAATAGCCCTTTAAGAAATAAAGAAAATATAAGGCTTAAAGGCCCTGCCTTTAAAAGGTATACTATACCGGCTAGTTTATAAGGAGGGCTATAACGCAATATATATTTATAAGAGGTATAACGCGGGGATATAGGTACTACGGACCGGATATAATTAAAGAGAAATAACCTTTAGCAATAATATAAAGTTAAGATCCTTATACTTATTATTAAAGGGAATATAAATAGGCTTAGCTAAGGCCTTAAAAGAAGTAAATAACTAAAGCCTGCTAGTCTTAGTAAAGGACTTTAATATCTATTACCCGTTTTAAAATACTTATAACTAAACCTTTAATAAGGTAAGATAGTTTATTTAAAAGGCCGCGCGGCTTTAGCTTAAGCTAGCTATGCTAAAAGAGGAATATATATATTTCTTTTATAAGTATAAAGATAGTATAATTAACCTTATATAAGCTACGATAAAGATAGCTATATAGTTTATTAGCTTAAACTTAGACCTTATAAGGTCTAACTATATCTTATAAGTAGTCTTATTTAAGATAAGCTTAAAGCTAAAAAAGGTATTAGCTATACTAAGGTAAAAGGAGGCGGAAAAGAAAAAGGTTAAGGCGGAAACCCTATCTTAGCTTAAGGTATAATAGCTTACGCTTTATAGCCTATAAAAGATCGATATAAAAATAAATAGCTTATATAACGATCTTAATAAAATCGCTTATATAATAGTCTTATACTAAAAGTAAGCGATCTTAAGAGGTAATATATAGTTTACCTTTAAAGCGACTTAAGCTACTTAAGCCGTAAAGAGGGCTTAAAAACACTATAAAGGATATAAGACTTAAGTAAACTAAAAAGCGCTATAAGAAGCGGCTATAGCTTAAAAGCAAGCTATATATAATATAAAATAAAAATACTAAAGAGACTTCCTTAAGGAGATTAGCGCTAATAATACTAAGCTATAAAACGTTAAATAGTAAGCGCGGTTATATAGTAAGCTACCTTTAGACTTAGTATACTTATTACTATTAACTAGTAAAGGCTATAAATACTAATTAACCCTTAACTTTAAAGAAAAAGCTTAACTCTTAGTAAAACGTTTTTTTTAGCTAAAGCCGCAATGCTTTTAAGACCTCCTTAGCCTATAACTAAAAAAGGACTTTTTATAAAGCAACGTATTAACTTTATAAATATATCTTAAGTAATAAGTAAGATAGCGAGCTAAAAAGCGGCGGGCTTTAATAAGATCCCCTTTAGCTTTTTTAAGCTTTATAGCTTAGCGCTCTTAGCCCGGCTCGCGATAATCTTTACGGCCTATATAGAGATATCGCACTTTTTAACTTAGTTCCGATCCGCGAACGTAGTAATACTAAGAAAACTAAGAAAGAAACCCGGGGTATACTATACTACTAAGGGGTAAAGACCTATTTCCCTCTTACCGATAATAAGTAAGATCTTAAAGTAGATTTTAGCTAAAAGACTTATAACCGCGGCGGAAGCGAATAAGGTCTTACTTAAAAGATAGTTTAAGAATAAAAAGGAGAGATCTATAAAGGTAGTAATACTTTAAGTAATAAAACTAATATATATAATATAAGCTAAAAAAGGGATTATATCGTTCCTTTAACTAAATATTAAAGGGGCTTTTAATATAATTAACTATAAGAAACTTTTAAAAGGGCTTACCCTTTAAAGCTACTTTAAGTAGTTTATAAAGCTAGCTTATAGCTTTATAAATAAGCGCTACTTAACCCTTTATTTTAATAGAAAAAAGGCTATACCGGTTTAAATTACTACTAAGGTTTTTTAAGGATCGCCGCTATCCTTAATCCTATTTCTTTACTATATAATACCCTTTTATAAAAGATTAAAAAAGCTAAAAAGAGTTTATATTATTAGTTTCGCTAATAATATAAATATCCTTAGTATTAGCTTTAAGGAAGGATTAATAATAGCGCGGCTTAAGGTAGCTTAAAAAGTATACGCTATATAAGCGGAGGAGTTTATAATAAACTTTTAACCTTTTAAGAGTAAGCTTATTTACTTTATAAGAAAACATAAGGCGATTATAACCTTTATCCGCCTTAAGGCCGCTATAGTAATGCCGGTTTAAGATGCTAGGCTTTTAAAGGTATAGGTAAACTATAAGCTTAAATAAAAAGTATACTTTAATAAACTACGCGCTAAGCTAAAAAAGCAGACCTTAGCTTTTATAAAGCTCGTAGCGTTTATATAAGGATATACTTTACTTAAAGCTTAGGAAGTTTATAGTAAAGTCGTTTAGTCTTTTATATTATATGCTATAGTTATGTTTTATAAAATAACCTTAGTAAATAAAAAGCCTTATAGGATAGCCGCGAAACTAATATAAGATTAAACCGCTTACTTTTAGATAATCGTAAGGGCTTACTAAGCTCTTTTAATCTACTAGCTTAAAGCTAAAACTTAAGTCCCGCTAATTAACCTCTACCTTAATTTAAGAATAGCTAATACCCTTAAAAGACTAAAGGACTTTAAAATCTTAAACTAAATCCGGCGCGCGTTTATATTAATAGCGAGACTACTTTAGCAATATAAATAACGGCTAAGACGGCCTACGCCTTTAAGGCTACTACTTATAAAGGTATTAAGAGGGGTATAGTTTTAAGTTAAGTTTAGTAAGCTTTAAGAGAAGAAAAGAATAAAGGAAATCCTCTTTAAAGAATAAGCTAAATAGTAAAGCTTAAAGCAGGAACTTATTAAATAGCGCCGGACTATACTTTACTTTACTAACTTACTGCTTTAGTTTAATAAAGCTATAGCACTTAACCGGCACGGGGCGCTACTTAAGTACCTAAGCTTTATAATTACTTAAATACAAATTAAAGTAATAAGCCTTAAAGAATTCTTATTCCGCTATAATATACTTAAAGTAGTATTGCCCCTTTATAACTATAAGTAACGTAAAGATACTATTTACTATAGAATAATAAGCTATAAGCTTATTAATAAGGTAAAGGGGATATTATTATAATAACTTTATAATATAAGTAAAGTAAGGGCAAAACTTTAAAAATAAAAGATAGCGGCTACTTTAATAAGATAGTTTTTAAGCTTAAGACGCTTATAATAATTTAACTTAGTAATATAACTATATAAAAAGAGACATAAAGTATATACGGCGGCCTTAGCTATACCTTAGTTAAGAGGGGATATATATTAATTAAATCGTCTTCTTAGCTTAGCTTAAAGGGATAACTTACTAATATAATAAATACTATAAAGTACTAAAACGCTAAAACCTTCCCCCCCTCTTACTACCTTACTTAGCTTATAAGGCCCTTATTAAACTTACTTTAAGCTAACGCTTTAGCTAGCTTCCTTTTATTTCCCTCTCTTAATACTACCCCTTTACTTTATTTAATATTTAAGCTTATTGTTATTATTCTTAGCTCTATATTAAGTGCGATTAAGAGTAACCGCGGCCTTTCCGGTCTTAAGAGTGCTATAAGAGCGCCCCGCTTAGCTATAACTATAAGTTAAAGTAACTAGCGCCTTCTCCCTTTTATGCTTATAGCGACTTAAAGTCGCGGCGGGAGTAAATAAAGAAGACGTCGCTTTATTAGTAGCCCGCTAAGGCGTTTACTT
The DNA here is from genome assembly GCA_027405785.1 of Ophiocordyceps robertsii. Taxonomy (NCBI): domain Eukaryota; kingdom Fungi; phylum Ascomycota; class Sordariomycetes; order Hypocreales; family Ophiocordycipitaceae; genus Ophiocordyceps; species Ophiocordyceps robertsii. Next base: position 59,571 of record JAPEBW010000069.1, on the reverse strand, counting down.
TAAGGCTTATAAGGTTCCCACTATAAGTATTAAGGGCGGTATAAGTCTAAGCTAAGTAAGGCGACTTAAGTAATACTTAGTTAACTAAGTAAAGTTAAGTGTTATAAAAATATTAAGAGGGAGGGACTTAGCCTTATTATAAGCGAAAAACTAAAAGTACTTAAAGTTTAAGCTAAGGTCTTTAATATCCCCCTTTTTATTAGCTAAGTTAAGTATAGAGGTAGCGCGAATATACTTTAAAGCGGTGGCCGTAGGACTATTAGCTTTAAAAGCATTGCCTTTAAAGAGATTATAAGCTCGCTTTAGGATAGCTAAGGGGATATTACGGCTTATAAATAGGCTAAGGGTAAGTAAAATAAAGGGTAAAGTAAAGTCGTTATTATTATCGCTACTATCGCTACTATTAAGGTTAGAAATAATAAAGGTAGTATTAAGACTAAGTAAAAAGCTACTTTTATTCTTAAGGACCTTAGTTTTAGCTTTATTATTATTATCCTTATCTTTTTCTTCTTTTAGTTCGTTATTATTAATATTAAGCTTAGGCTCCTTTAAGTTAAATATATTATTAGCCTTAATAGCCTTTCCCTTACTTTTACCTTTAAGCGCCCCTTTATACTTAAGCTTCCGAATAAGAGCGGCGCGCTTTTAAGCATAGACCTTAATAAGAGCCTTAGCTTAAGCCTTCTTCTTAGCCTTAGCCTTAGCTTTAAAGTCTTTTAAAACGATAAGAACTTTAAGTAGCGGGGGCTTAAGCGGAGCGAGGGCAGTATAAGTATATATAAGGTCTAAGTTAAGCAAATAACCTTTAAGGGCAATATCCCGGCCCTTATAGCCGCTAAAGCTAAAGTAGTTAGCTATTATAAATAGCATATTCTTTATACTTTTTAAGTTTTAAGCTATAGTATAAACGGTTTAGTAAATAACTATAACGGTGCTATTAACCTTATTAATAAGCTTAGTATTAGCTTTATAAGCCGCGTATACGTTATTAATAAAGCAGCTAAGGATAAAGGTAAGTAGCTTAACGTTTTTATTAAAGGAGGCCGGGCTAAGGGCGGCACTAAACGCGAGAGCCTATGTTATAATAGCACTAGCGCGCTATTAAAGCTTTATTGCCGCGAAGGCGAGCTTTATATATATAGAACGCTTAATAAGTAAGCTAGACTTATATAACTCTTTTTAAGTAGTATAAAGCTTATAAGTTATATCCTTACTTATAGCAGTAAGTTATATAAAGGATTAGCTAAAGTATATAAGCGGGTTTAACGCGAGATTACTTACTTAAAAATAAAAGCGGTTACTTAAAGTATAAGTAATATATGCTTTTATAAAAATAGCTAAAAAAAGATTAGCTATACGAACTATATACGCTTACGCGGTAAATACGACTTAGATATATATAAGCTTAGTTTTAATAGCCTTAAAAAACTATAAGCATATTATCGCTTAATAGGCGGCCTATATATATATAGTAAGGGATTTTACGCTTAGTGCTATTATAAGCTTAAGCTTTTTTATCTTTAGTATCTTTACTTAATAGCTTAAGGAGCAAACTTATATTAAGGTTTAAAAAAGTAACTTTCTTTTTTAGTATAATAGCAATAAAGATAATAAACGTAATAATAGTATAATAGTAAGTATATAAAAAAAGCAGGGCGGTAAGTTTATAATAAGCTTAAAAAAAGAATAAGCGCGTTTATAGTTAAGAAAAAGGCAAGTATATACGCGTAGTATATAAGAAGCTTTATCCTTAAGATTAAGCGCGAGATTAATAACTAAGTAGCTCGAATAAATAATAAGCCCGATTAAGAATACATATATATAATAAGGCGCCGAATTTTTATTAGCGGAGTTTATTATAGGCCTACTTTTTAAGGTCGCGCTACCTATAAAAAAGGCATAGGTCGAAATCCCGCTTATCCTCCCGCCCCCGTATTAAGGGGGCGGATAAAGGGGATAAGAGAGGGTCTACTACCTATACCTTAAGCTTAAAGCGCGGTGCTCCGAACTATAAGTCGCTTAAGTTAAAGGCGGCCTTAGCCTTGCTAGGCCGTGTTAAACTACTTAGCGAGCGAGATATACTTATAGTAAAAGGCACACCCCCTTTTTTCCTTATATAAAGTTATAAGACTTTATATAAGGCAGACTAAGTACGAATAAAAGGAGGTTTTACTTTAAGTACTCCGGTTTTTCCCTCCTATTTTTAAAACATCGAATTTCTAAAAACCTAGATTAATTCTTTAGCGTAAACTTAATAATAATAATAATAATATAAAGGATAAAAAGTTAATATAATACTAATAATTATAAGCTAATATATTAAGTATTGCCTTTTTATTTTATATTTTAAGATAATAAATACGTTTAAGCTAGTAAAGGTATTTTATTATAATATTAAGTTTCTATATCGGCCTTTAAAGATTATAGTTATAAATAAAGGATTACTATTTACTAATAAGTTTTAATTAAACCTATATTTTATCCTATAAATAAAACGTATGTTATTAATAGTACTTTCGTTTTAAACTAATAAGTAAATATAATATATAAATTTAATAGTATATTACTATTTAAGATATTTTATTAATTTAAAATAAATTAACTAAACATTATCTCTCTTAGTAGCGTAATTTATAAATAATAACGTAATTAATATTATTATTAAGCTTTTTTTTAATAAAGCCCTTTTTAGCTACTAGCTAAACTTCTATATTAATATTAATAATAATACTATAAAGAAGAAAATACTTAAAGTAAAAGTAAGAATTAATAAGCTAATAGCTTTATAAAAATAACTTAAGGAATACTAATAAAAAGCTACTAAAGTATAAGTAAAGTATTATAACCTTAAGTACTAACTACTTTTACTTAAAGTTAATAACCTTAATATGCTTTTTATAAAGAATTTATACCTTAAGGATAAAAAAAGAATATCTTTAAAGTATATAAAACCTTTTTAGTATATATATACTAAATATTATTTAACGTAATAATTAAGTATAAAGTAAAGAGGTTAAACCCGGTTAGTATACTATTAAAAATACTTAAATATAAAAGCGAAAAGCCTTTATTTAAAAAGTTATTATAAAAGCTTTAGTTAAAATTAGCTTTAATAAATTTTATAACTATTAATAATCTATAAAAAATTAATAAGAAGTCTCCTTAAGCAAAGGGTAGCTTAACCTTAAACTAATATAAGTATAGTAAGTTGCTTTTATATAAAGAAAATATATAAGCTTTTATATAGCAAACTATTACTATTTTAAAAGTAAACCTTAATATAATAAAAACCTTATTTTATAAGTAATCCTAAGTACTAAAAGTACTAATATCTAAAAGGGTAAATACCGCTAAATATAAAGGAGTAACTAATAAAGTAAATACCGCTAATTATAAGTTATAACTATTAAAGTAAATACTAGTAGTTATAAAGAGAGATAATATAGCTTAATAGTTAAAGACGGCTAGTATTAGCTATAAGTAGTATAAGTTAAATACGCTTATAATCGGCTTAGATTAGCTTCGGCTAACAACGGGATTAGTAGTAAATAAATCGACTAATACCTCGTATAATTAACTAATACTTTATATAAAGCTAAAGTAAAAAGTCTCCTTTTAAAAGAGAATAAAATCTTATAAAAGGAATTAAGAAGTAAATAGGTATAAAAAAGAGCAAGCATATAGCTATAAGTAAGGGAATTATAAAGATATAAAGAGTATGTAAAAAGGTAAAGAAATAAGCAAGAGGTGTATATATAAGGTTAATAATCTATTTAAGGTAAAGGGGGGACTAAGGCCTCCTTATATAGACAATTCCTAAGCTATAAGTAACTTAAGTAATTTAAAAAAAAGCCCTCTATTTAGCGCAATTATACATAGTAGGCTAATAGCTATTATTAAGTTAACATTAAATTTATAAGCCTAGGGATTAATTCTATAAAGAATACAAGGTGGCGTAGCGACTTAGTATAAATTATACATATAGTCTTAATATATACCTCTTCCTAATCTGCTTATACTTTGCTTCTATATACGTAAAATAATATAAAAAAATATGTATAGTATGTAGAATTGTATAGCGGATTTAATTTATGTTTTGGCGTATTTATATCGCGTGTTATTTATACTATATTTAGCCTATAAGCTGCGGGAAAGTATATTTTACCCCCTTATAAAAGGTTTTAGGATAAGGATATTTAGTCTTAAAAGCTAATCGTAAGTAATAAAGCGTATATTCCTTATAACTAGTAATAAAAATAGCATTAGCTATTTGTATTAGCTTAAGAAGTAGTTTAATAACCTTATAAGTAATATAAAGTATAAGTTATAGATTAGTATATAAAAGCATATAAAAGTATATAAAAAGAAAGCTTTTTAATAGCTTTAAAAAAGTTGAAAAAGAGGTCTTTCCTCTTTTTTCTTTTAACCTTTTTCCTTTTTTTTAGCTAGTTTTAACTTAAGAAATCCGTATAATAAAATACCTTTACCTTATTTAGCTTAATAGTCTATACTAAGTCTTCTTCTCCTTTTTATACTATAAATTATAAAATAAATAAACTATGCTAAGATACTTATTTTAGTTAAAGATTAGTATTCCGGTAATATAAAACTAGCTTATAGTATAGTTTACGACTTATAGCTTTAATAAAAAATACTTAATATTTTTATACTTCGTAAGTTCTTTAAGCTATTAAGTAAAAAGAAAGGTATTTATTATATTTATATTTATTTAATTATTATAAATAAAAAAAGAAGATTTACTTTTATAATACTATAGCTAACTAGTTAGCTATAAGCTAGTTTAAAGTATTTAAAGCTTTCTTACCCCCTTATAAGCTCTATAAAAAGTAGTTTTATTTTTAAGATTAAAGCTTTTAAACCTTATACTAAAGAATTAGCTAAGCTATAAAAGTTTATTACCTTTTTAAAGCTTATTTTTAGTTTTATCTTACTACGATAAATTAAAAAGTAATAAAGGTTATATTTATCTTTAGTTGCTTATAAAGCTTAGTAGTAATATAGTTTAAACTAAATTTAAAGGACTATATAGATAATAGTCTTAAAGATAAGAAATTTAAAACGAAGAATATTTTTAAGAATTTTAATAACTTTAAAGAAGCTTTATAAAAAACTTTTAAAATTATAAATAAGTAACAATTAGCAAAGTATAAATTAAGAAGCCTTAAGTATATTATCTTTTTATTAGCTTATATAGCTTAATTCCGATAAATAACCTTTAAGCTAAAATAAAAAGACGATACCTTTATAGCGACTTTTTATAAAGGTCTTAAAGAAGAAGTTAAAAACGAAATTTACCGCTTAGATAAGCTAAAGACGCTTTTAAACTATATTAGTTTAGTAGTCCGGATAAACGATAACTAAGAGTATAAGACGGAGGAGGCACTAAAGCATAAAAGGGAAAAAGGTAAAGAAAAGAGCGGTTTTAAATTGCTTAAAGATTTAAGTTCTAACTAAGAAGAAAAGAAGAAAAGAGAGTCTTTTATAGGCGTAGAGAGGTGTTGCCTGGATTATTATTATGCCGTTCCGGCGTATTATAGTTATTCCGGTCCGCCGGATTATTATTATTCCTCTCCGGGCTATAAAGTAGACTTTTCCGCTTATCCTTTACTAGTACTAAGTTTATATTCGTCTTTTATTAACATATAAAAAGCTATTAAATACTAGTACAATATTGCTTCTATTATATGTTAGGTAGTGTATATTATAGAATTAAGCAAGAAATTTATTTACTATTAAGATAAGCTAGTATTAGGATTTTACTTCTTTACTTAATAAGTAAACTCTAGTAGTAAAAAAAGCACCGTTTAACTCCCGGCGGGGTTATTAAAAGAAACAATAAAAAGTAAAAGCGCGACTTAAGTAATATAATAAACCTAAATACCTTAAGACGAGCCCGCTAAAGCCCGCTAAAAGAAAAGCTATTTAATGCTTTAATTATAAGAAGAAAAGCTATATTATATAAGATTATATTAAAAAGGGGAATTTTTTTAAAGGAAGGGATATACTTATTTTAAAGAATAATGCCCTTTTAGCTTATAATCCGCGATATACTTTATTACTACTTTTTACTAAGAAGATTAAAGAAATTAATACTAAGCTTATTATACTGACTTTTAGTCCGTTTAAAATTAGTTCGCCTATAAAAGGTCTTAATAAAAAAAACTAAGATAAAGATAAAAGCTAAAAGCTAAAATAACTAGTAAAGAAATACTTTTAAGACTAAGGATAATTATTAGTATAGAAATTTTTTATAGACTATAAATTAAGACGATAAAAATACTCTTTATTTTAATATAAATATTACGCCTTTAAATATAAAAGATAATAGCAGCTATAATTTAAAGGACTTTAAATTTAATAAAATAAATAAAGAGCTTACTTTTATAAAAGAAGATAATAATAAGCCTTATGCTCTTTTTATTAAGTATCTTAATATAGTTATTATTGTTTAGGATAAGGCTTATAAGTAGCTTTTTTAAACTAAATACTATAATAATAATTGCCTTATATATCTTTTAGATAAGTAAGGAAGCGGCTAGTTTCTTAAACTAAAAAAGACTTATAATAAACCCGCTTTAATAACTAAAAAGCTTATAACTAATACTAAAGTTTTTATAGAAAACCTTAAGAAGGATATTAAAGCTAATAAAAAAGAACTTATATAAGAAAATACTAATAACTAAATAAAAATTAAATAACTTTTACTCTTTAAGTAGTAAAACAAAACGACTATTAAAAACTTTTAAAACTATTATATTTATTCCTTAATATAGTAATTAATATACTATAACTAATAGTAGTAGTAATAGTAGTAGTAGTAGTAGTAATAGTAGTAGTAGCACGAGCCCTTTTAAGGCTTTTTTTAATTTTAGCCTCTTTAAAGCTTCCCTTAATTTTTTAGCTACGTATATACTAAAGGCTATTTTACTCTTTTATATATAGATCTTCTATAAACCTCCTCTTTAATAAGGACTATTTATTTTTCGTTGTTATTTATTAAACTATTTCTTATTACCTTCTTTATTTTAAATTACTTCTTATTATATATAGGGTATTAAATAAGTATAAAAATAATAAAATAAGAGCTTTACTACATAATTACCTATATCTACCTTTTATCTATATTATTATTATTAAGTTTACGCTAAGGACTTAATTTAAGTTTTTAGAAATTCGATGTTTATAAACAGGAGGGAAAAACCGGAGTGCCCGGGGTAAAACCTCCCCTTATTCGTGCTTAGTCCGCCTCGCACGAGGTCTTATAACTTTACGTAAGGAAAAAGGGAGTGCGCCTTCCGCCGCGAGCATATCCCGCTTACTAAGCAGTTTAACGCGGCTTAGTAAGGCTAAGGCCGCTACTAACCTAAGCGGCCCGCGGTCCGGAGTATCGCGCTTTAAGCTTAAGGTATAGGCAGTAAACCCTCTCTTATCCCCCTTATCTACCTTCTTAATACGGGGGCGGGAGGGGTAAGCGGGATTTCGACCCACGCCCCTCTTATAGGTAGCGCGACCTTTAAAGAGTAGGCTTATAGTAGTCCCCGCTAATAGGAATTTAGCGCCCCGCTATATATATATATTCTTAATCGGGACCGTTATTTATTCGCGCTGCTTAGTTATTAATCCTATAATTAGCTTCGGAGATAAAGCTTCTTACCTACCGCGCGCGTACGCTCGCACTTCTTCTCTTTCTTTTAAAGACGCGCTTATCTTTTTTATAAGCTTATTATATACTTACCGCCTTACTTTATTCGCGTGCCCGCCGTTCCTCCGTTATCGTACTTATTATCTTTATCGCTATTATACCGAAGAAGAAAGTTACTTTTTCTAACCTTAATATAGGTCTACTTCCTAAACTGCTAGGTAAAGATACTAAGGATAAAGAGGCCTAGGCCCGTTATAGTACTAAGCGTAAAATTCCTTATTATATATATATAGGCCGTCTATTAAGCGACGATACGCTTATAGTATTTTAAGGCTATTAAAACTAAGCCTATATATATTTAAGTCGTGTCCGCTATATAGGCGCGTATAGTACGCGTAGCTAATCCTCTCTTAGCTATCTTTATAAAAGCGTATATTACGTGCTCCTTAAGTAACTAATCTTATTTTTAAGTAAGTAGTTTTACGTTAAACCCGCCTATATACCTTAGCTAATCCCCCTCGCAGCTTACCGCTATAAGCGAGGATGCGGCCTATAAGCTTTACGCCGCTTAAAAGGAGTCGTATAAATCCGGTCGGCCTATTAAGCGCTCTATATATATAAAGCTCGCCTCCGCGGCGATAGAGCTTCGGTAGCATGCCGGCGCTACTACGGCACGGGCTCTCGTATTTAGTGCTCCCCTTAGTCCTGCCTTCCTTAACGAAAACGTTAAGCTACTTACCTTTACCCTTAGTCGCTTCGTTAACGACGCGCGCGCGGCCTATAAAGCTAATACTAAGCTCGCTAATAAGGTTAATAGCACCGTTATAGTTATTTACTAAACCGTTTACGCTATAGCCTAGAACCTAAAAAGTATAAAGAATACGCTATTTATAGTAGCTAACTACTTTAGCTTTAGCGGCTATAAGGGCCGAGATATCGCCCTTAAAGGTCGTTTGCTTAACCCGGACCTTACGCGTGCTTGTGCTACCCTCGCACCGCTTAAGCCCCCGCTACTTAAGGTTCTTATTATCTTAAAAGACTTTAAGGCCGAAGCTAAGGCTAAGAAAAAGGCCTAAGCTAAGGCTCTCGCTAAGGCCTATACTTAAGAGCGCGCCGCTCTCGCTTAGGAGCTTAAGTATAAGGGAGTGCTTAAGGGTAAGGGTAAGGGAAAGGCTATTAAAGCTAACGTCGTATCCGACTTAAAGGAGCCCGAGCTTAATATCGGTAATAATAAGTTAGAGGAGGAGCTAGATAGGGATAACGATAACGCTAATAAGGCTAAGAATAAGGTCCCCGAGGATAGGGATAGCCCCCTACCCGGTCCCGACTTAGTCCTTATCGTTTCTAACTATAAGAGCGGCGGTAATAGCGATAACGATAACGACCTTATATTACTCCTTGCCTCTTTTACTCTTAGCTTATCCGCGGGCCGCGATATCCCCCCGCTTACGCTAAAGCGGGCTCGTAGCCTCTTTAAGAGCAATGCCTTTAAGGCTAATAGCCCCGCGGTCCCCGCCTTAAAGCGTGTTCGCGCTATCTATACTCCTAACCTAGCTAGTAAGGAAAGGGACACTAAAGACCTTAGCTTAGACCTTAAGTACTTTTAGTTTTTCGCTTATAGTAAGGCGGGGTCTCTTCCCCTTAATTTTCTTATAACGCTTAATTCCGCTTAGTCGACTAAGTATTATTTAAGTCGCTTTACCTAGCTTAGTCTTATGCCGCCTTCGACGCTAATAGCGGGAACCTTATAGGCCCCGAAGCAAACGCCTTAGCGGGCTGCTAGTAGGACGACTTCTTTTACGTCTACTCCCGCCGCGACCTTAAGTCGCTGTAGGCGCGGGAGGGGGAGGGCACTAGTTACTTTAACTCGTAGTCGTAGCTAGGCGGGGCGTTCTTATAGCACTCCTTAGATAAGGAAGTCCGCTATTACTCTTAGTCGCACCCGGCGCGGCGCCGGGGACGATAATAATAAGCTCGGATATTAGTTAAGGTAAAAAGGTAGTATTAAGGGGGGGGAATCGGGAGAAGAAGCTAGCTAAAGCGCTAGCTTAAGGTAGGTCTAGCAAGGGCCTTATAAGCTAAGTAAGGTCTTAAAAGGGGGAGGTTTCGGCGTTTTAATGCTTCGTAGCGTTTATTATATTAGTAAGTTATCCCCTTAAGGTAAGCTAAGGGGACGATTTAATTAATAAGTATCCCCTCCTTATTAAGGTATAGCTAAAGCCGCCGCGTATACCTTATCTTCCCCTTAGTATAGTTATATTACTAAATCGAATTATTATAGGCGCTTTAAGCCTAAGAACTATCTTATTAGCGTAGCCGCCGTCTCTTATTTTTAAAGCTTTGCTTATACCTCGCTTATATTACGGAGTCGCTATAGCAGCGTCCCCTTTACCTCGCTAGTTAGCTTATAGCTTATTATTATATAGTAAATAGTATCTTACTATTACCCGTAGTTATAAAAGGGCGATACTACTTTAAGTACGTTGCGGCGGAATAAGAAATCTTTAAAGCTTATTACTCCGGTTTATATCTAAGTAATCGTAAAGCTTAGGTACTTAAGCAACGCCTTATAACGGTTAAGCGCTACGGCCTTATCGAACCGGGGCGGTAGGTTAGCGGGGTAAAGCGTAGTTTAGCGCTATTTAATAGGTTCCTCCTTTAAGCTTTACCGTTTAGCCTATTCTTTAAAGAGGATTTCCTTTATCCTTTTCTTCTCTTAAAGCTCGCCGGACTTAACTTAAGACCGTACCCCCCTTAATACCTCCGCGAGTAGTAGTCTTAAGGGCGTAGGCCGCCTTAATCGTTATCTACGTTACTAGAGTAGTCTTACTACTAATACGGACGCGCGTCGGATTTAGTTTAGGATTCCGGAGTCTTTTAGTCTCTTAAGGGTATCGGCTATTCTTTAGTTTAGGTAAAGGTCGATTAGCGGGACCTAGGTTTCGGCTTTAAGCTAGTAGACTAAGGTAGCTTAGTAGGCTCCTACGACTATTTAAAGGTAGGCGGTTTAATCCCGTGTTAGTTTCGCGGCTATCCCGCGGGGCTTTCCGTCCGCTAAGGTTATCTCGTAAAACGTAACTATAGCGTATACTATAAGGGAACGGACGACTTTACTATAAACTTCCCGGGCCTTAAGTATAGTATATCCTTATATAGACGCTATAAGCCTTATAAGGGCTAGGTTCTGCCTTTTTAGCTTAGCGCGTAACTTATTAAAGTATGCCTTTTACTTAAGCTTACGGTCTACCTATACCTTTAAGAGCTTAGCGTTTTAGACTAGCACTACTATAGCGGCCTTAAGGCAGATAGGGGTTATAATTGCCTTATGTTTTTTTATAAAGTAGATAAGCTTACTCTTTAAAGGTTTAAAGTTTACCGCAAACTCCTTTACCTATATAGCGTATACTTTTTAAGCTACCTTAAGCCGCGCTATTATCGATCCCTCGTTAAGGCTAATACTAAGGATATTTATATCGTCGGCAAAACCGATAATATAAACTCCCTTTAGCTTTTTTAATCTTTTATAAAAGGGTATTATATAGTAAAGGAATAGGATTAAGGAAAGCGGCGAGCTTTAAGGGACCTTAGTAGTAATTCGGGCCGGTATAGCCTTTCTTCTATCGAAATAAAGGGTTAAGTAGCGTTTATTTATAAAGCTATAAGCTAGCCTTATAAACTACTTAAGGTAGCCCCGGAGGGTAAGTTCCCTTAAGAGTTTCTCGTAGTTAACTATATCGAAGGCCCCTTTAATATTAAGTTAAAGGAACGATACGATCTCTTTTTTAGCTTATATTACGCATACTAGTTTTATTACTTAAAGTATTACCGCCTTTATAAACCTCTCCTTTTTATTCTTAAACTATCCTTTAAGCAGGACCTTATTCGCTTCCGCCGCGGTCGCGAGTCTTTAAGCTAGAATCTACTTTAAGATCTTACTTATTATTAGTAAGAGGGAAATAAGTCTTTACCCCTTAGTAGTGCGGTATACCCTAGGTTTCTTCCTTAGTTTTCTTAGCACTACTACGTTCGCGGACTAAAACTAAGTCGGAAAGTGCGATATCTTTATATAGGCCGTAAAGATTGTCGCTAGCCGGGCTAAGAGCGCTAGGCTATAAAGCTTAAGGAAGCTAAGGGGAACTTTATTTAGGCCTACCGCTTTCTAACTTACTATTTTGCTTATTACTTAAGATATATCTATAAAGTCGATACGCCGTTTTATAAAGAGTTCCCTCTTAGCCGCGCGCTGGGGAAGTCTTAGAAGCGTTACGGCTTTAGCTAAAAAAAATCGTTCCGCTAAGAGTTAAGCTTTCTCTTTAAAGTTAAGGGTTAGTTAGTATTCGTAGCCCTTACCTATTAACGGTAGTAAGTACGCTAGGTTTAGGGGTAGCTTACTACGTAGCTACGCTTACTACGTAGCTACGCTTACCGTTTAACGTTTTATAGCTTAGCATTATTAGCGCTAATTTTCTTAAAGAAGTCTTTTTAGTATTTCCGTCTCGCGTTATACACGGCTCGCTTTTAGGCCGTAGCTGCTTCTTATAGCGCTTCTTAGTTTACCTAAGTCCTATATCCCTTATAGTGTCTCTAGGCCCTTTTCGTAGCTTAAGTAGCCTAAGTCGCTTTTAAGGTAAACTATACGTTGCCCCTTAAGATCGCCTACTTCCGGTGCGGGACTATCGCGCGGGCAATCTTATTAAGATCGTTATATAAGCTATCTATTTCTATATCGATCTCCTACGGGCTACGGAGCGTAAGCTATTATATCTTAAGCCGGGATAGGGTTTCCGCCTTAACCTTTTTTTTTTCCGCCTCCTTTTACCTTAGCGTAGCTAATACCTCCTTTAGCTTAAAGCTTATCTTAAATAAGACTACCTATAGGATATAGTTAGACCTTATAAAGTCTAAGTTTAGGCCGATAAACTATATAGCCGTTTCCGTCGTAGCCTATATAAGGTCGATCGTGCTATCTTTATATCTATAGAAGAAACGTATATATTCCCCTTTTAGTATAGCTAGCTCGAGCTAAAGCCGCGCGGCCTCCTTAATAAACTATTTTACCCCGTTAAAAGTCCGGTTATAAGCGTCTTAAAGCGGGTAATAGATATTAAAGTCCCCTATTAAGACTAGCGGGCCTTAGCTATTAACCTTACTTAAGGCCCTAGCTAAGCTTATCCGAATTCCCTTTAATAGCGAGTATAAGGACCTTAACCTCGTGCCGTCGCTAAAAGTTATCTCCCCTTAATCGTATTTAGTTTAAGGTATCTATATCCTTATATCGTGCCTCTTATAAATATATATTGCGTTGCGGCCCTCCTTATAAACTAGCCGGTATAGTGCGCCCCTTAAGGGCGGGGCCCCTAAGCCTTATATTTTCTTTATCTCTTAAAGCGCTATTATATTATACTTAGCGCGGTAGCTAAGGGCTAGTCGTGCTAGCTTATATCTTTTCTATATATTTTAATAGAGGATCTTTAATTTTATACGCGAGGGGTCGGGGTAAAGTTCGTCGTTTAAGATAAGGTAATAGCTTAAGTTAAGAGCGATATGCTCCGTTATCTTATATAGCGTTTAATATTACTTAGGTTAGTGCTTACTACTTATACCTTAGCCGGCGGGGCTAATAGCGTCTATCTATCTTTTCTTAGCCGCTTAAAGCGTTTCCGCGCTTATAATAAAGTAGGCCTTTAATCCTCTATAAAGGGGAGGGGGATTTAAGGGTCCGGTTAGCTATAAGTATTAGCGAAGCGTTATAGGCGGTTTAGGTAGTAGTCCCTTACTTTATCCTAAGCTTTTACCGCTATAAGGTAAGTGCGGGACTACGCTAAGTGCTGCCCGCTATAAGATACGCAATTATAAGGGATTTCGCCTTTTTTTACGCGGTACTTATCCTCGCCGCCTATATATAAGGTCCCCCCGTAGTAAGCATAAAGCTATATTAAGGTATAACGTTTAGCGATATACCTATATTTATAGCAGTTATAGTATTAAGTAGGTTTAACCGATTTATTATATAGCTTATATTAAAATATCTAAGCTTTAAGGAATAGGCCTATATCGCATAGCTTATTAGCCTCCGCTAAGCTACTTATACTAATAATAAGGGTTATAGCTATTAAGGTCTTAGTTTAAGGGCGTATTACTCGCGCCCGTATAACTTTTACCTTATTAATATTAGCGATCTCCTTAATTAAAAGCGTCCTATTTATCCTAAAGACCCCTATAAGGATATTCTTTATAATTACTATATAGGCCTTACGCGCTATCGCCGCCTCCGGTTTAAAGACGCTCCTTACTTAGTCTTAGTTCTACTAATAAGGTCGTGCCGCTATATTAAACATTACCGCGATATCCCCGCTTAAGAGGCGTCTCGCTACTATAGCGGAAGAGATATTAAGCGCTACGTTAATTGCTTTTACTATATCCTTCGGCTTATAGTTTAAGATATCTAGCGTCGCTCCTATCGGGACTACTACTAGCTCGCGTTTATACTAAGGCGGGACCGGCTTTATCTTTACGTCGTATCGTACTAGCCCTCCGGGGCCTGCTGCTATTATTACTTAAGTTATTTTAAGTCCTCCCCTTAAGCTTTAAGCTCGGCCTTATCTTAGTTCCTCGTAAATAGCTTCCTTTATCGCGCTTTAAATAGCCCTATAAAGCTTAAGGTTAGCCTATACTATAGATAGCGCGCTCTTAGCACGCTCCTTAAAGCGGAGGAGGGTTTCGACTACTACCTATACTTAGTCGAACTATATATACGGGACTATACCTACGATTTCGTTATAGGCCTTCTTTTCGTTAATATCGCGTATAATCCGGCCGGGCTACGCGCCGTCGTCTTATTTAAGTATATTCGGCTCTCTATCTAAGTGCGTAAAGCTTAGGGGCGTTTTGTCGCGCTAAGCGCTGCGGTTAATGCCGGTGCGAGGCGGACTACCCCCTTGCCCCCGCGTCCCCCGGCCACGCTACGATATCGTCTTAAGGGGGGTAACCGATACCGCTAAATTAATTCTTATTATTAGTAAGAGTTTTAGACGCGATGCGCACCCGCTGCGGGCGAGTGTTTAGTTCGCGAAGAGTTTTTTAGTAAGCGGTATTTCTTATTATATACTTTTTATTTATAAGCTAATTCTCTTTATATAAATTACTTTCTTACTAAATGCTTTAAGTAAGCCTTCTTTACGTTTAATAGGTATAAGCTTAAATCTCTTTTACTTTGTTTAAGAGAAATTAGTCGTTATAGCACTTTTATTTTATTACGCCCTTACTAGTAAATAACGCCCTTTAAAAATAAAAAAAAACGCTCTCCTTATAAAAAATTATTTATAGAAGCACCTTTATTTATATCGCCTTATTTTCTCTTTTTACTAAAATTATAAAATTTGCAAGCTTTTTAAAGGGAACCGCTATTAATAGTCTTTTTAACTAAAAACATTAGATTTTAACAATATAGAAATACGCTATATCTTATAAAAAATAGGATTAAATCGATCCCTTAATTACCTTATAAAAGCCCTTTTTACAGCTTCTTAAAGAACTCTTAGTCTTATAAGTAAATCCTTAAGTAAAGGAAATTACTAACCTTTTTATAAATAATTTAAAAACCTTTAAGTTCTTTTATTAAAGGTATTAAACTAAATTACAAAGCTATAAAAACTAGTAAAAGGCCCTTTTAACTTTATAATAATATATTATAAAAAACATTAAAAATTACTATTTTATAATTATAAATATTAATAATGTTCTTACGAGGCTTTCTTTACTATAAAGACAAGTATAGCCTCCTTTATAAAATAAGAGAAAAGAAGTCCTTACGAATTTTTAACGGATTTTATCTTTATTAAATCGAACTAACTTAGCTACTTAAATTATTAATTAGTTAAAGACCTTTACAGATTAAAAAGAATATAGCTTTTAAAGGTATTAAACCTACGCCTTATCTAGAGCTTTTTAAAGGCCGTTTCTAGCCTTAATAGCTTCTTTACTAATTATTAAATTAACTAAATAGAGGACAAAGCAAGATAAGATAAAAACGGGTAGTAAGAGACCTTTTTAAATAGTATCGAAACTTTAAAGATTTTCGAAAGGCAATAAGCTACTAAATTAATAAAGAAATTAAAATCCACCTCCTTTACTACTTTTTAAAGCTACTTTTTTAAAGACCCCTTTTCTTTAGCCTTTTTATTACCTTTTTGCCCTTTTAAAAGACGGTATTATTATATAGACTGTTTTTATTATAACGAAAAAATACGACTAAATAGCTAGAAACTAAATTAATAAATTTAAAGAATAATCCACGAATTTCTTACTATCCCTCGTAATAAAGCCTTCGTTAACAACGCCCTTCGTAAAGCTAAGAAATATAAATCCGCTTTTGTAAATCTTTAATCGGATTTTAAATCCTTAGAAAACCCGGGTTTAATAAATATATTAGTACAGGCCGCAGCCGCAGCCAAAACGGCCTCTCTTACTATATTATAAGTACCTATATAGATATACCTATTAAAAACCTTATTTATCCTTAACTATAGATTAAATAAGTATATTTATAACGCTTAAAACCGCTTCTTAAATTATATACTAATATAAGCCCTAGCTTTAGCAGTCTTTAGAAATTCTTAAATCTTTAGATACGGCACCGTCTTTATGCGAATTTTAACCGGATTATTTTAGTTAAACAACGTTACCTTTATACTAACTTTTTATATAAGGGTTACTTCCTTATTAAAATTATAATAAGCAAAAATCCACTAAAATCTTTAAATACTTAGTATTTTTATTACTATTAAGAAAGTTTATAAAACATAGCTATTATATAATTAATACATTATTAAATATAACGAAATTAAAGTAGCTTTTGTTTTTACCTTAATTTCTTTTTTATTTTCTTCTTTTTCTTTTTCTTTATCCTTTTTTTAATAGAAGAAAAGAAAGAACTTACTATAACTACGTCTTTTTCTTCTTTTTAGCTTTAGCATAAAAGACTAAGGCACCTTATCGAGTAAGTTTTATAAAAGACCTTTTTTTAGTAAAGGTATATATATTTTTAGATCTTTTACTATCTTTAACTACAAGCTTTATAGGCTTAAGGAAGCAAAGAGAATTATATTACGAGAATACCTAGCTATAAAAGCTATAAGTCTTTTTTATCGAATTTTTACGACCTATTTTCGCTACCGGATTGTTATAATAATAAGAACGTTGCTTTCCTTATTAAGAACGACTTTACTAACTTAATTTTCTTTTAGGCCCTTCTAAATTTAATATCGAAAGAGCTTCTCGACTACCTTATTAGATTTTAAAGCTTTATACGGAGGCAATTTAACCTTAGTATTTATAAAATTTATAAGGATAATAATAAAGCCTTATAAAAAGAATACTAAGAATTTATTACGGAATAAAGAATTATTAACAAACCTTCTACCCCTTATATACTAGCTTAAAACGGCTTTACGCAGCGTGCTAAGGGGGTAATTTCCTCGAAGGCCCGTATAATACGAATTTCCTTAAATTTACCTATTACCCTTTAGCCGGAAATCTTAAAAACGGCTACTTTCTTTTATAATAAGACGTCTTAAAGGACTCCTTAAGGTCCTTAGACTTCCCTTACTAAGAAAGTATAAACCTAGCTTATAAAAGATAGTAAGGGAATTCTCCCTCTTTCCCTTAATTTTTCTACTATTAATATATATAGCTATAAAGCTTACCTTTTAATAATAAAAGCTCTTAAGAATACCGTAAAAAGAGACCTTAAGCTTAAGGACTACGTAGAAGTTAGCTTTTTAGTTAAATATAATTTTACTAATATCTATTGAATTTATATCCCTTCTTAATAAAAGGTTTAACGGGTATAAAACGTTATTTTTAATAAGTAGTTTTTCTTTATAAAGATAGTACTTACGTAAGACCCTATATTAATTAAGGAATACGTATTTTAACTATATATTATAAATTATAATAATACTATATACGACGATTCTTAAAGTACTAAAGTTTAATTATAAGACGCGATAAAAACGATAAAGTCGAATCCTTTTATTATTACGTAGCTTTTAACCTTAAATTCCTCGCTAGAACCTAACGCTATAAATACGCAAAGTTTACTATTAAAGGGCTCGAAAGGGGCGCTTTTAGATAATAATTTGCTCGATAAAAGCATATAACGTAATATATTTTAAATTAAACTTCTTAGCCGCCCGCCTTAAAGTGTTAATTTTAACGGCATAACTAATATTTTTATAGCAGAAGATATATTAAAATATATATAAGATCTATAAGAGCATTTTAAGCTCTTTTAAGCCTCTTTATTTATAAGGAACTATACTGCTTTTACTACTTTTTTACCGCCCCTTTACCCGTAGCTTTTATAAGCTATATTTAACGATTCTTTTTATGCTTTTTATAAAAAGAAGATATATAGTAAAGATTTACGGCCTCTTCGTAAAGTTTAGTTAGACTTAGTAATATACCGATTTAGTAAAGAATTCGAAGAGGCCGGAAAAGTAAAGTAAAAATCCTTATTTAAAAGAAAGACTTTCTTCTTTAATTATATATCTTAAAATTTAGTAACTACTTAACCTTTGCCTTTAGCTTAAATATTTACTTATAAATTTAAGAAACACGGATATCTACGAAAATTTAAGGCCCGCCTTTAAGTACGCGGAGACTTATAGCTTTATAATAATAAAGAAACTTATAGAGCTACTTTAGCAGTAAGGAATTTTCGTATTTTTATAACTATAGTAGCAAAATTCGACCTTAAGACCCGATCCCTCGACGTAATTAACGTATTTACTATTATAAACCTTAACGAACATATCTATATTTCTTTCCTAGATATATTTAAAATACTTAGATACGTATTATAGCTAGTAAAAGTCTTTTATAGACTTTAACAGTTACCCTTTCTTTAGAAAAAGGAGCTTTCTTTAACTTTTATTTCCTTATAGCTTCGATAGTGCTTAAAGAAGCTTTATATCTTTATAGTAAATTCTATACTTACTTTTCTTTACGTTAACAATATTATTATTATATTTTAAAAGGAAAATAAAAAGGAAGCTAAACACCTTATATCTTGTTTTAAAAAGACATATTCTTTTACTAATAATAGCACCCTTACTTTCCTCTTAAGACTACGTATTATCTAAGACTAGTAGCTTTAAAAGCTATATATTAGCTAGTTTACTTATATTAATAAAATACGCAATATATATAACTACGACCCCTTAATTTTAAAAAAGTCCCCCTTTCCTATTCTTAAGACTTTAAAGAAGAATATAGCTACTATACCTAATAAGGAAATCTATTACTACTAATCTCTTATAAGATTTATTAATTTTTTAGCAATTTTTAAAAGACCGGATATCTTTAAAGCTTTAAATACCTACGATAAACTTATCGAAATTCTTCTTAGCAATATATATAGCTAGTAAAATCCCTTATTTCCTACCTTTATTCCTTATGCTATTTTAGCATTGAGGTTTTTAATACCGAAGACTTAAAGCTACTTACCTATACGAATATAGCTTTTATAGATAACCTTAAGACTAGAAAATCTAGTTAAGAATACGTTATAAGCCTTTTTAACGGACCTATCGCTTAGTCTGCTAAAAAGCAATATATAGTTACTACCTCTTTTAAAAAACAGAGCTTTTAGCTCTCTTAAATACGGTAAAAGAACTTATTTCGATTTTACGCCTCTTTTTTAGTATCTCCCTTAAACTAGATATTTAAATCCCTACGCTTTTCTATAATAATAAATAGACTATACGCTTTATTCCCTTAGAAAACTTAAAGATTAAAACGGCCTTAAAGCATGTTAAAATTTATAACTACTAAGCTAGGTAGGAATTCCTTTAAAATATATTTTCTATTAATTCTATCCCCTTAAATTAATTAGTTATAAACGGTCTTACTAAATTACTACTAAAATAACGATTCCTTAAATTTCGAAAGTAGCTTCGTCTTACGAATATTACGGACCTTTACCCGTCTTCTATAAACTTTAACTCGGAATAGCTATTTAAGCTATCTAGGTCTTCCCCTTTTATAAGGCTCGACTTAAGGGAGTATATTATATCTATTCCTTAATATAGCAGTAAATACGCTGCAACTAACAGCAGTAGTAATAGCAGCAGCAGCAGTAGTAGTAATAGTAGTAGTAGTAGTAGTAGTAGCACGAGCCTCCCCGAGGCTTCCTTTAATTTTAGCCTCTTTAAGGCTTCCCTTAATTTTTAAGCCACGTATAAACTAAAGGCTATTTTACCTTTTCGTATACAGACCTTTTATAGACCTCTTCTTTAATAAGGACTATTTATAATTCGTTGTTATTAATTAGACTATTTCTTATTGCCTTACTTATTTTAAATCACTCCTTATTATATATAGGCTATTAAATAGCTACTAAAATAATAAAATAAGAGCTTTACTACTTAGTTACTTCTTCCTGCCTTTTATCTACGAGCTAATTCTCTTTATATAAATTGCTCTCTTACTAAATAGCTAAAACAGGCCTTCTTTACGTTTTAAAGAGATAGTAACTTAGCTTTAATAAATAAGATTATAAAGCTAAAGGAAGATTATATATATCTTTCTAAGTATATTACTAATCTAATTAAAAATAAAGACGATCTTAAGAAAAAGAACAATAAGCTAGCTAATAATCTTAAAAAGATAAAGAATTCCTTAACTTAGCTATTAAAGATACGTTTAAACGATATAGTAAGTATTTTAAGATAAATTATAACTTTTGCAATAAGGTAATTAATTTAGAAATACTATATAAAGCTAAGCAATTTTTAAATAGTATGCTTAAAAGCTAGTTAAAAGCTTAGTAAGAAGAAATTAACGACTAAAAGCAATAAAAAGAAAAAGATCGCAGTAAAGGTGTTAATATTATTAGTAAAGCAGTTAAAAACTATAAAACTAGTAAGAATTTAGTTTTTAAAGCTATTAAGCAGCTTAGTTACTAAAATAAACTAATTCCGTAGAAAGAATTAAGAGCTACGAAGAAGTCGGTAGATAAGGCAAAAAACTAATAAGCCTAGAAATAATAAGGCTATTTTTTAAAATAAAGAACTTACTTACTTTAAATAATAATTCTCGGAGTATAAAAATAACCTTTTTATTAAAATTAAAAGAATATTGCTATAACGTATAAGTAGATTATAGTGCGATAAGTAGCTATATTTCCCTTATAACGGTAAATCGTTTAAAATAACGTTATAAAAGAAAAGATAAGCCTTATATACTTCTTTTAGCAAAAGGATTACCTTTTAAATATAATAATAATAAGATTATATATAAGACTAATTCTCTTATATATACGATTAAGATTTATAACTTAAAGAGTTCTTTTAATATCTTAGCTATTAGCTAAAAGCTTATATTAAGACTACTCTTTTTATAAAAATATAATCTTATAATAGATTAAAATAAAGGCCTTTTAAGATTTAAAGACGATACTTTAAATATCCCTTTTTATAGTTTAATAAAGGACGAACTTCGAACGAAACCTCGAGTAATTTAAATATAGTAATACTTAACGATAACTATATAAGAAATAGCAATAATAAAGATAATAAAGCTGCCTATATAAATATAAATATTATAATAAATAATAATAAGACGACTAGTATAACTAAGGATAATATAACTATAACTAGTATAATATATACGAAACTAACGCCGAATCTTAGTAAAGATATTAAAAGCCTTAAAGATAATTATAAAGCTACTTATAATTTATTAAAAGAAAATCTATCGAATACTTTAAAGGATATTAAGTAGTAATACTTAAAAAATAAAAATAAGATTAAGATATAAAATAAGAGAAAAAGACGAGATAATTTATATAAAATTAGCTTATAGTATTCGGAAGGTACTATTAATTTAAAACACCTTAAAGAGCGAATATAGTATATAAGACGGCTAGAAAGTACTATTAACTTTAAATACCTTAAGGATTGTTATTTAAAAGTATTTAGAAATATACTTAAGAGATATTTTCTTATATTTACGCCGCTACTAAAAGATAAACTACTATTAAAAGGTAGTTAAGATTACGAATTTAAGTTAAAAAAAGGCTTTAAGCCTAGATTTTATAAGATATATACCTTAAATAAGAAGTATTTAAAGTTATTAAAAGAAGATATCGATAAAAACCTATAAAAAGTAATATTAAAAAGTTTAAATTAAAATATAAAGCTTCTATATTATTTGCTTTAAAGAATAGTAAAGATAAAGAAAAAACTCGACTTTATATTAATTTAAGGGAAATAAATAATAATATAATAAAGGACCGGACTCCGTTACCTTTTATAAGTAAAATCAAAAATAGATTAGCTAATAAGCAGTAGTATATAAAAGTTAACCTTAAATCTACTTATAGCTAAATACGTATTAAAAAAGAAGACGAATTTAAAATAGTATTCGGAACGCGATATAACCTTTACGAATTTTTAGTTATGCTTTTAAGATTAAATAATATACTAATAACTTTTAAGAGGAGAATTAATAGTATATTAAATTCTTATTTAAACTATTTCTACATAGCTTATTTCGATAATATTATTATATACTTTAATATAATAAAGCAAAACTATAAATAAGTTAATATAGTATTAAAAGTATTAAGAAAAGCTAGCTTATATATCTTATTAAAGAAATATAGCTTTTATATATAAAAAATAAAATTCTTAAGGTATATAATTACTTCTTTTTATATAAAGATAGACCCTTTAAAGATTTTTATAATTAAAGATTAGCTAATTTTAATTAATATTAAGGAAATCTAAAGCTTTATAAGATATAGAAATTATTATAGGAAGTTTATATCGGACTTTTTTAAGATAATTATATAGATTTTATTAGTATTAAAAAAAGTTAAAACAAACTTCTTTAAGTAGAACTTAAAAGTAAACAAAGCTTTTAGAAAAATTAAAGATTTACTTATTAAAAACCCTATATTAAATACCTATAATATAAAAAAGCTGTTTACGTTAAAAATAGATACTTTTAAATTTGATTTCAGCGTGTAGTTAAGCTAGCGCAATAAAAAGAATATTCTTAAGCTTATAGCGTTCTATTTAAAAAAGTTAGTAGGTATAAAGATTTATTACCCTATCTATAATAAAGAATTCTTAGTAATTATATATGCTTTTAAGAAATTTTAATGCTATATCTTAAGGAATAAATATAAACTTAAGGTTTATACGGATTATAAAAATATTAGTTATTTTACTATAATATCGTAGTTAAATGCTAAGTAAATAAAATAAGCTAAGATTCTTTTAGAATTTAATTATAAGAGTATTTATAAAAAAGTTTTTAAGAATAACTAAGCTCGTGTAATTAGCTAATAACTAGACCTTAATAATAAAAAGAGCCTTATAAAGAAACCTTATTATTTTTAAACAATAATAGTAATTTAAAGTTAAAGACATTATATATACTATTTAATATATAAAGAGATCTTATTACTTTAAAATTACTTAAGAATTCTTATAAGAACTTAGATAAGAAAAGATATAAGAATTTTAAGTAAGAGAAAAAAATAGTATTTTATAAAAATAAGCTATTTCTTACCTTAAAGACTAAGAAAATAGTTATAATAGATTTTTATTTATACCCTTTACATAGATATTAAAGTATTACGAAAACATATAATAAGATTAAAAACTTTTATAAGACTTATAACCTCTATAAGAAATTCTAAGGAGTTATTAAGTTATGCGATATATATAATAAAAGCAAGGCTATATAATATAAGCCTTATAATAACTTATTTCCTTAAAAAGTTTCTTTAAGACTTTAAGACTTTATAGCTTTAAACTTTATTATAAAACTACTAAAGTCTATAAATTTTATAACTAGTATAAAATGTAATTCTATTTTAATTATAATTAATCGTCTTATAAAGTACGGCTATTTTATTTAAAAGTATAAAGCTATAAATATAAAAAAGTTATCTTATACTTTTATAAGATATATTATAGCTAATTTAATACTTTTAAGTTTACTTATTTTAAATAAGAATCGGAAATTTATTTTAAATTTTTAATAAGGCTTAATATAAGCCTTAAGTATAAAGTATAAATTATTTATTACTTTTTACTTAATTATAAACAGAATAATAAAACGATATAATTAAACGCTTAAATAATACCTTAAAAGCTATATAAATTATTAATAAGATAACTAGCTTTTTAAATTGCTTATAGTATAATTAACGTATAATACCTCTTATTTTAAGCTTATAAAGAATACTTTAGTATTTACGAATTATAGCTTTAAACTAAAAGCTTATAAGTCTTCTTTACCTTAAGAGGTTATAGCTAAAAAGGCTATATTAAACTTTAAGTAGTTAATTAGCTTATACGGATTTATAAAATTAAAATTAAAATATATTACTATTATAAGCTATGCTATAAGAAAAGCTATAGTTATAATATAGCAAACGACTTAAAGTCGGGCCGATATGTAGCCGAAGTCGTATAGGACTTTACCTAAACTCGGCCCGAGTTTAACCCGAACTTAACCTAAGTACGGGCTACTTAAGCGACCCCTATAAAGTACGAAGCTATATAGCCTAAATAGAGATTTCCCCCTTCCCTCTTTAGCTTTAAATAAATAATTATTCGGCTATATACTACTAAACTAAGTATATATAAGCCCTTAATATATCTAAAGCTCCTTTTAAATAAGGTTATACGACTTAAGAAGAGACTTACTAACTATAATATAGCGTAAGTAAGAAGCCTACTTAGTATAAGGGGGCTATGCTTATAAGGCTTAGGAGGGAGGGCTAAGAGAGGCCGATATTTAAATAAGGGTTAAATAAGCGATCCTCTTACTATAAATAAGGGCTATTAAAACGAGCTACTAAGTTTAAGCAAGCTAGCAGTAGATTTAATAGCTAATAAGCTAGTTTAGGGCCTTAATATAAAAGCTAAAGGAGATAGTAAGGATATATATATAAGAAGGGGCCGGCCTACTAATTAGTAGTTTAATACTACCTTATAATATAATAGCGGGGGCCGCAATACTTATAATAAAGAAGGAAGTAACGAAGAAAAAAGACTAGTAAAAGCTACTCCCGGCGCTAAGGAAATTTAACGGCTAGCGGCGCTACTTTACGCCTTAAGCATAATATATATAAGAAAAGTGCAAGATCGACTAAGACTTCTTCTTAAGCTTAAAGGAGGTTTTTTACTTAATCTATAACTACTTAAATATAGGGCTATAGTAAACTATAGCGACTTATTATAGCACCGGTATAGACCGAGGTTATAACTAGTAGGAATTCCTTAAGTACCTCGATTTAATCTACTTTAATATCGATATCTAATCGCGGGCGGCGGCGGCTATCCGCACGATTAAATAAGGAGAGAACTAAACGTTCGCGGCGTTCTTTCTTAAGTTCGAGTAAAGGCTCTTTAAGGCGGGAGGGGGGTCGTAGCTATACGATATATAGATTATGTTCCTAGAAGGCGCCTTAAGCCTTCGCCTTAAGGAGGCGCTCGCGATAGTTAACCTCCTAACCTTAAGCTTCTTAGCGTATATTAATCGGGTAGCGTAGATCGCGGTAAAGCTAAAAAAGGTTTAGTAAACTAAGTAGCCGTTTTAAGGCCGGAAAAAGGTAATAAGGGGGGGAACTTAAGACCGAAAAGACTTAAAGGGTAATACCTTAATAAGTAAAATTAATGCTATAACCTAGCCGGGAGGAGGATAAAGCCGGCTTAATATATAAAGGTATTTCGCTTATAAGATAACGGGGTATATCGCCCGCTTTTATAAAAAAAAGAAAGAAGGAACCTTATAGGTAGCTATAGCTATAATTAAAGAGGTAACTAAAGTAAATTCTAATTTAAGAAAAAAGGAACCTTAGCGTAAAGTTAAGCGCTAAAAGAGAAAGAGAAATAGTAAGCGGCTTAAAGGTTAATAAAGAAGCACCTTATGCTAAACTTAGTACTGCTTAAGGTTAGTATTAATAAAAAGAAGAGGCTTAATATACTTATAGATATAGGCTATAACTACTATACCGTAGTAAGTAAGGGGGTAGCGATAAGGCTATAGATACCTTTTGCGGATAGGACGAGGAGGCTATTATAGCCCTTCTTAAAAGACGTATTAATACTTTAAATAAAGGGGATCGTAGCGTTTAAGATAAAGATTAACAGGCACTTAAAATAGATATTCGCCTATATAGTACCGGAGTTAAGCTATAACGTATTCTTAAGGAGACCGTAGATAAAGAAGAATAAGGTAGTTTATAACGCTAAGGGGGATTAAATCTAGTATAGAAAAGCGGGGATTTAGATCGGCCTTTAAGGATTAAAAGAAGCCGCGAAGATTATAAATATTTAGGAGGCGAAGCTAGTAAGCGCCTTTATCTTCGCGGCGGAGTGCTAATAAGAAAGGGCTTAAAAGGATAGCTAGGGGCAACGATAAGCGCTTAACGTAAAGGCGGTTACGATAAAGGATATAAAGAGAGCCTTTTAGCTAAAGACGCCGGTTAACCTAGCGGACTATATCTTAGCTTAAGTACTATAAGCTTATCTAAACCTTTTTATACTTATAAAGGCACTTAAGCAACCCCCGTTTTAACCGGGCGTAGACTATAAGATCTATCTTACTTTAGATAAGGACGGTAAGGAGCCGCTACTACTATAAGGGCCCCTTTACGATATATTAAAGGAAGAACTCCTTATCCTTTAAAAGACCTTAAATAAGCTACTAAAAGCAAACCTTATCCGCTTAAGCAGTTTGTTAGCCGCGGCGCCGGTATTATTTATAAGGAAGGCCGATAGCCGATTATACTTTTACTATAACTACTAAGCCTTAAACATAATTACGAAGAGAGACTAATATACGCTATTATTAATTATAAAAACGCTAAGGATACTAGCGAAGGCACGTTAGTTTACGAAACTTAACGTCGTTATAGCGTTTTATAAGATTAAAATCGTAGAGGGCTATAAGTTTAAGATAGCCTTTTAAACGAGGTTTAAACTATTTAAATAGTAAGTATACCTATTTAGCCTTATAAGAACGCCGGCTACCTTTTAGCGCTATATTAACTAAGTGCTAAAAGACTACCTTTATAAGTTCGTTATAGCGTATATAAATAACGTTTTAATCTACTTATTAAGGTCGCTCCGCGACTACTAAAAAAAGGTAGCGAAGGTGCTTAAAAAGTTATAAGAAGTAGGCTTTATATTAAACCTATAAAAATACGACTTTATAATAAAAGAAGTAAAGTACTTAGGTTTTATTATATAGGCCGGGGGTAAGGTTTAGTATAACTTAAAGAAGATTTAAGCTATCTAGATATAGTAAGCGTTAAGGAACGTAAAGGGCGTTTAAAGCTTCCTTAAGTTTATAAATTACTACTATACCTTTATCTTACTTTATACTAAGGCCTTGCGGTGCTTAAACGGCCTTTATAAAAAGAACGCGATATTCTTATAAACTAATAAGCACTAAGCCGCATTTAAGTTTATCTAAGAGGCATTTTATAACGCGCTAGTGCTATAGCTATACGACCTTAAAAGGGAAACGTACTTAAAAGCGGACTGCTTTAGATATACGATAAGCGGCGTACTAATATAAGTAAGACCGGACGGGATATAATACTTAATAAGGTTCTTCTTAAAACGACTTAATATAGCGGAGTATAACTACTTAATTTATAATAAGGAGTTACTTATAATTATATAATACTTAGACTTTTAAGGGGTAAAGTTACGTAATATACTAGCGTTTATAGTGCTAACGGATAATAGGAATTTAAAGTACTTTATAATAAAGAGGAAGTTAAATAAAAAGTAAAGTAAATAAGCGATATAGCTCGCTTTATATAACTTTATATTAAAGTACCGCTTAAGGAGGTTAGCAGTAGTACTTAACGCTTTATCGCACCGCGATTAAGATAAGCTAGAAAGGGCATCTAATAAAAAGGAAATAAGATATATAGTATAGATAATCCTAGATAGCGCGCGATTAATAAAATATCGGGTCCCCCTTAGCGGCGAGTATATAAACCTCCCGCGATAGTTAGTATAGGAAGAGCGTATTATCGCGATAATGCGGGAAGGGGAGGAGAACGCGGGGTTAATCGCTTATATAAGTAAGGCGGATAACCTTATACCTTAAGATAAAGGCGGGGCAAATAAAGGCGGAGTTTAAGCAAAACTTAACCTAAACTTAGGCCGAGATACGCTTAAAGAATAAGCATAACTAGCCTGCGTGTTCGATAAGTAAGAGATATAAAAGTAGTAAATAGCGATACTATAAAAGGATAAAGAGTATTAAGTAATATTTTAAGTAGTGCGGAACGGCGACTAATCGCTTACTTTAAAATAGCAATTAAAGGTTTAAGTAAGCGAGTATATAATTAATATAAGGGGGCGCTTTCGCTTTAAAGACCGACTTTAAGTGCTAAATAAGGCTTAATACCTTAAGGAGGGGGAGGATAAAGAGCTAAACGAGCTTTAAGTATTAATCGCTTAGCGGATATACGACTTAATAGCGGTAAGATACTTAAGGCGTAAGGGGATACTTATAATACTAGTTTAAGAGTTCTTTTAGCCGGGCTAGTCGTTAATAGTACGCCGGCTTATCGTAAACTACGGGCTATATAGTAAGGGGCATATTTAAAAGCAACTCCGAAAAGGGCTTTTCCGACTATTACCGCCCCTTATATAACTATTTATATACTTAACGATAGACTTTATAGTTAACTTACTGCTAATAAAGACTAAGGGCTCTTAAAACCTTTAAGTAATAACGGACTAGCTAATAAAAGCAATAACTTTAAAAGTAATACCGATAATAAAAGTAGTAGTATACGCTATTAAGTTCTTATAATCCTACTTCCGCTTTTATAAAATGCTAAAATCTATTATCTTAGATTAAGGGACGAACTAAATAAGGCAATTTTAAAAGGAATTCTATTAATAAACCGGGGTTTAAAAGAAACTAAGTTAAGCTTACTACCCGCAGACCGATAAGGCAATAAAGCGCGCGAACTAAGAGGTATAAGCATACCTCTGCGTATACGTTTACTATAAGTAAGACGATTAAGGGGTATAGCTGCCTTATGCTTAAGCGGCGCTTAATAATCGGGTAGTGTTAATAATAGGTATAAGCCCTTTCTTCGCTATATATAAGTACGATATTAAGCCGATTTAGATCGTATAAAAGGAGGGACCGCTTACGCTAAACGCGGAGAGCGCACGGAGCCTTATACGAAAGATAAAGGAAGTCGCCGACTTCCTTTAAACGGCGATCGCCGCGTCGTAAGTAAGGTAAAAGGAGATAGTAAACCGGTCTCGTATGCCGGCGGAAAGACTTTAAGTAAGCGATAAGGTATAGCTAGATATAAGGAAGTATACTACGGATAGGCCTTACTAAAAGCTTAACTAGCTATACTAAAAGTATACTATAATAAAGGTAGTTAGCCTATATATAGTAGAACTTAATATACTAAGGAGGGTATATAAAAAACTATATATAAAGTTCCTCCGCCGCGTAGCGGATAACCCCTTACTTAGCTAAGTAGTTAATAACTACTAGCTACTACTAGTAATTAAGGAAGATAACGAACTAAAGTATATTATAGAGAAAATTAAGTAAGCTTAATAAAAATAGATTAAAAGGGGGAGATAGCGCTAAGTCTTAATAAAGTAGTATAAGTACGCTAACTTAATATAGTAGCTAATTAGCGACTTTTAAGATATAATCGCCTTAAAGGAATTCGAGGGGCAGTATAATAACGCAATAAAAAATAACGGGGGTAAGGCGGAAGGACGATAGTAAGCTAAGCTAAGGAGTAAGGGATAAGATAAGGGAAGTAGCGGAGAAAAAGAGGAAAACCGGGAAAAACAAAAGGAGGTTTCGGGCTACGCTTAGTAGACGTCGAGACGATTTTAAACAATAAGTATAAGGAGGACACGCTATAAACGCGCACTAAGCGTAAATAATAATAAGATAGATAAGGGATATAATAAGATATAATAAGATATAAAGTAAATATAGATAAGATATATAAAGAACTATAACTTAATTAAAGTAAACTACTTACTACCCGCTAATACTAATAGATTAACCTTAAATATCGGGGTATATTTAAGCCTAGCGCGCTATAGTAGTAGCACGAGCTAACTTTATATACTATAGTAATCGTTAATAATATCCCTTTAGCTAGCGTTTATTTAGGATCGGAGAACGTATATATAAGTCGGTATAGTAATCCTTAAACGTTTTTTAAGACGTATAATCTTAAAGCGCGTTTATAGCGGCGACTATATCGCTAGTATACTAATATTATATTAGCATTATATCTTATATAGTTTAAGAACGGGGACGTATAGGCAAATAGCGTAATCCGGCGCGGGTATAGGTAAAATAATTATAAGCGCGGGGCGAGGCTTAATTCTAGCAAGCCTTATACTAAGTATCCGCGTTAGGAGATACTATACGTCCGATATACGTAAGGTAAGGGGGGCGCCGTATAGTAGTGCTATATATCGCACTTTGCTTGCTAAGCGATAACGGCGGGCGCGAAGACTAATATAAGGGCGGTAGCGTATAGTCGCTAAGCGTGCTAAGAGGCGCTAAACGGGTAAACGCCTACGATACGGCGGGAGATAGGGCTTAAGGGGTTGCAATAGATATATTAAGGCGCGGCGCGGCGAAGCTATTATAAGAGGGGGCGCGCGCGTAAGTAAATTAGTAATTAAAGAAGGAAAAGAAAGAAGAGAGGGAGAGGGAGAGAGGAAGGGTATTTATACTTAAGGACCGTAAGCGGCGGGTAAGAAAGACGTGCTTTAAGCACTAATATTAGCGGTAAGCGGAGGAGATATATTATACCGCCTTAGCGCTATTAAAGACAATATAGCGGCGCGGATAGGCGAGTATATAACGTATTTAACGCCTTAATATAATATTATTTAAGGAGGCGTCGGCGTATAATTATAAGTATAATAAGGACGACTATACCGATTAATACTAAGTATAAAGCAAGGGGGGCGGGGCGCCGACGTTATATACCCCGGTGCGTAATAGCTTAAAAAGGGGATAGTATTATAGGCTATGCTATAAAAAGAGCTATAGTTATACTATAGCGAACGACTTAAAGTCGGGCTAACGTATAGCTAAAGTCGTATAAGACATTACTTAAACTTAGCTTAAGTTCGACCCGAACTTAACTTAAGTACGGGCTACTTAAGCGACCCTTATAAAGTACGAAGCTATATAGCTTAGATAAAGATTTCCCCCTTTCCTTTTTAGCTTTAAATAAACAATTATTCGGCTACGTACTACTAAACTAAGTGTATGTAGGCCCTTAATAATTACTAAGAAAATATC
This sequence comes from Ophiocordyceps robertsii, assembly GCA_027405785.1. Taxonomy (NCBI): domain Eukaryota; kingdom Fungi; phylum Ascomycota; class Sordariomycetes; order Hypocreales; family Ophiocordycipitaceae; genus Ophiocordyceps; species Ophiocordyceps robertsii. The sequence goes on along the minus strand of JAPEBW010000069.1, from coordinate 28,541 downwards.
GTATTATTATAATAAAAAGTAGTTTTTAAAACCTTCTTTATTTAAAAGCGATAAAATATATTTTTAAACGAGGAATCTTAATACTAAAGAACTAAATAGGTCTTTAAATTATAAGAATATAAGACCTTTTAAAGTTATAAAGAAAATAGGAAAAGTTAACTATAAGTTAAAACTTTTAATTAATTTACTTATTTACCCTTTTTTTATATATCTTTATTAAAGCTACCTTTATAAGAAGCTAAGGTAGTAAGAGAGCTAGACTTAAAAAGAGTTAAAAAGAGAAAATATATAGTAAAAGCTATACTTATTAAGAAAATAGAAATTAAAAATACTTTTATTTAGTAAAGTAAAAAGTTTATTATAGTTCGGATAATATCTTAAAACTTATAAAGCACTTAAAAATACTTTAATAAAAGTTAAGGATTTTAATTAATAAAACCCTTAAGTAAAAGTATTAACTTTTTTAAGCTAGGATTTCTTTACTATCTTTAGATAGTAAAAGTAAAAGGAAATCTAATAATAAAGAAACCTTATAATTAAGTTTATACGACTTAAATATATTCTTTAAGATAGGATTCTTTTTATTTTAAAAAAGATCCGTTAAAGACAATGTTTAAGGTTTTTTTTAAAGAATTCTTAAGGTTACTTTTTTTAAATTAAGATTTTTTTAATTACTTTATTTAGCTTCTTTAAGTTAAATAAAACTTTAAAAGAAAGAACGTTTCTTTTTTTAAGTTTAAAAAGACCTTAAAAAGAGGAATATATAATAGAAACCTTATTCCGTAAATAATCTTAAGTACTAAAAGTACTAATATTTAATAAAGTAAATACTACTAAATATAAAGAAGTAACTAGTAAAGTAAATACTACTAGTTATAAGTTATAATTATAAAAGTAAATACTAGTAATTATAAGGAGGGACAATATAGCTTAAATAGTTAAAGACGGCTAGTATTAGCTATAGGCGATATAAGTTAAATATGCTTATAATCTACTTAAGTTAGCTTTAGCTAGTAACAGGATTAATATTAAATAAATCGACTAATACTTTATATAATTAACTAATACTTTATATAAAGCTAAGGTTAGAGGCCTCTTTTTAAAAGAGGATAAAATCTTATAAAAGGTTTTAAGATAAGGATATCTTATCTTATAAGCTAGTTATAAGTAATAAAGCGTATATTACTTATAACTAGTAATAAAGATAGCGTAAGCTATTTTTACTAGCTTAAAAAGAAGTTTAGTAACCTTATAAGTTATATAAGGTATAACTTATAAATTAATATATAAAAATATATAAAAGCATAAAAAAAAGCCTTTTAATAGCTTTAAAAAAGTATAAAAAGGTCTTTCCTCCTTTTTTAACTTCTTTTTTCTTTTTTTTTCTTTAGCTAGTTTTAACTTAAAAATGCCGTATAATAAGATACCCTTACTTTATTCGATTTAGTAGTCTATACTAAGTCTTCTTTTCTTTTTTATACTATAAATTATAAACCTAACAAATTATACTAAGATATTTATCTTAATAAAAGATTAGTCTTTTAATAATACTTAAGTAATTAGCTATATAAGCTAAAAGAAAACTAATTATAAATAGCTACTTTTAAGAAAAACTATAAAATATATAGCTTATAGCCTTTTAATATATATTATAAAAGTTCTTAATACTTTATTAAAGTTATTAAAGTATACTTAAAGCGAAGATATAGTAATAACTTAATAAAAAAATAACTAAAAACTTCTTAAAAAAAGGTATTTTTAGTTATTATAATTAAATAAATTACTACTATTAAAAGAATTTAGTACTTTTTAATACTACTTTATAGTAAGAGTTAATATAACTTTATTATAACGACTTTTTAGTAAAATACTTTAAAGGCTAATAAATAAGTAATTTTTTTAATTTTTTTTATTTCTTTTTATATTTACGCTAAGGACTTAATTTAAGTTTTTAAAAATTTAATATTTTAAATAAAATAGAAAAACCGGAGCGCTTAAAGTAAAACTTCCCTTTATTCGTATTTAGTCCGCCTTATATAAAGTCTTAGAACTTTATATAAAGAAAAAAGGTACGCTTTCCGCTATAAGTATATCCTACTTATTAAATAGTTTAACGCGGCTTAAGTAAGCTTAAGCCGCTTTTAACTTAAGCGGCCCGCGGTTTAAAGCGCTATGCCTTAAGCTTAAGGTATAGGTAGTAGCCTATTTTTTATCCCCTTCCTAACTCGCCCCTCTCTATATATAGTTAAGAGGGTAAGTAAAGCTTTTTAGCCCGCGTCCCCTTTATAAGTAGCGCGGCCTTAACTTATTATAGAAGTAGGCTTATAGTAAGGCCCCGCTAATAAGAATTTAGCGCTTTATAGCGCGCGCGTATTTTTAATCGGGCTTGTTGTTTATTTACGCCGCCCGGCTACTAATTCTCTTTGCGGTTATAAGGATAAAACCTTCTTTATACTGCGTTTACTTATATACCCTCCTTTCTTTTTAGTAAAGTCGTGCTTACTTTTCTTATAAGCTTATTATATAATCGCCGCTTTGCCTTTATCGCGTACTAGCCGCGTAGCCTCCGCTATATTATTATAAATAAGTAAATTACTATTAAGAAATTTTTACTAAAAATATAATACGGGATATATATTAATTAATATACTTAAAAATACTTAGTAAATTAAAGCGCTATATTAAATAGGTATTGTATTTATAGTAGTATATAATTATAACTATGCTTTATATAAGTATAAGAGGATTTATTAATCTAATTTATTATAAGTTTATTAAAAGTATAATATAAAAATTAAGAAGTTAATATAATATTAATAATTATAAATAAATATACTAAGTATTGCCTTTTTATTTTATATATTAAGATATATATTAAGATTATAAACGCGCTTAAGCTAGCAAAAACATTTTATTATAATATTAAGTTAATATATAAGCTTTTTAAAGGCGTAGTTATAAATAAAGGATTACTATTTACTTATAAGTTTTACTTAAACTTATATTTTATCTTATAAGTAAAATATAAGTTATTAACAGCATTTTACCTTTAAATAGATACGTAAATAAAATATATAAATTAAGAAGTATAAAACTACTTAATATACTTTATAAATTTAAAAGAAATAAACTTAGTATTACTTCTTAAAGTAGTATAACTTATATATAATAACGTAATAAATACTATTATTAAGCTATTTTTTAAAAAAGCTATTTTTTAAAAAAGCTATTTTTTAGCTATTAACTAAAGTTTTATATTAATATTAAGTATAATATTATAAAAAAGAAGATATTTAAAGTTAAAGTAAGAATTAATAAACTAAAATCTTTATAATAACGACTTAAGAAATACTAATAAAAAGTTATTAAAGTATAAGTAAAGTACTATAACTTTAAGCACTAACTACCTTTACTAAAAGTTAATAACTTAATAATACATTTTATAAAGAACTTATACTTTAAAGAAAAAGAAAATATTATCTCCTAAGTATATTAGACTTTTTTTAGTATTATAAGCTATTAAGAAGTAAGCTTATTATTTAACTTTTTTAAATAAGTACTAACTTATTTATAATATATTTTATATTAGCTTATTAAAACTTTAAAGAGAAAAGCTAAGTAATTAAAAAGGCGCTAAACCGTAAATAATACTTAACCCTTAAGATAAAAAAGGCGAATAAAAAGTTTAAAAAGTATAAAATAAGAAACGCATTAAAGAGAATTCTTTTTTCTTAGTAAAATAAAAAAGCTAGCCGGTAAAGTATAATTAATAAGTTAACGCTAAAGATATAGCGAATAGCTAAGCACTTATTAACGAATGTTTTACTAACTTTATTAAGAAAAAAATATAAAACTAAGTAAAGGCTAAGACGCTAAAAGCATAAAGATAACTTACTTATTAAGTTTTAATTTCTTATTAACTTAATACTAATTTACTATTATTTAACTATATTCTTAGTTAAAGGAACTATTAATAAAATAGTATAATATAAAACGGAAAAAAAGCAAAAGAAAATAACTAAAGAAAAATATAAAGCTAAGCTAAATTCTTTTTAAAATAATAAAAATAAAGAAAATAATTATAAGCTAAGCTAGCTATTATTATTATTATTACTAAGTTTACGCTAAGGACTTAATCTAAGTTTTTAGAAATTCGATATTTATAAATAGGAGGGAAAAACCGGAGTGCCCGGGGTAAAACCTCCCTTTATTCGTGCTTAGTCCGCCTCGCACGAGGTCTTGCAACTTTATATAAGGAAAAAGGGAGTGCGCCTTCCGCCGCGAGTATGTCCCGCTCGCTAAGTAGTTCGACGCGGCCTAGCAAGGCCGGGGCCGCTACTAACCCGGGCGGCCCGCGGTCCGGAGCATCGCGCTCTAGGCCTAGGGTGTAGGCAGTAGACCCTCTCCTGTCCCCCTTGTCCACCTTCTTAATACGGGGGCGGGATAAGCTAGCTATTATTATTTTATATTATTAATAAAAAGGAGATAAAAAAACAATAAAAAAACATAAACTAGCTTTTATTTATATTTATACCTCGCTAGTATTATAAAGACTTACTTAATAGTTCTTTTAGTATATTAGTTAAAAAAGGAAATATTAATATACTTACTTTTTAAACTAGTTATATCTTAATTAGTATAGTACTTACCTTTACTTTTATAATAAGTAAAGTATATTACTTAAACGTAAAGCTTTTATTACTTATAAGTAGCCGGAGTTTTAATTATACGTTTTAAGTATAGTAATCCGGACTAGCTATATTAATATATTAACGGCGCTAAAGTTAACTAAGTAAGTAGCTTCCGCCGCTTATTTATAAGTATATAATAATCGCTATATTAAAACTAAAAGGTTATTAGCTAAATATTAATATATTAGTTATATATTAATAACTATTATAATTTTCTTAGTATTAATACTATTCTTTTTTTAATAAGTTATCTTAGTAGTATTAAACGCCTTATTAAAATACTAAGCTATTATAGCGGAAAGGTAGTAAGTCTCCTCGCTAAAAATAAAGGCGTTATTATTATTATCGTTATTCTTAAAGTTAGTATTATTAATATTAAGTATATTAAGCTCCTAAATATAATTTAGTATTATTATAAGCTATACTATAAAAAGAGCTATAGTTATTACTACGCCTTATAGTATAAAAATAAGGGGATAAGGCGCGGACTAATTACCGCTAGTTAGGCCGGTATAATAAACTAATTACGATATATAAACGTATATAAAGGTTTTAAAATAGTAAAAAGCTTAGTTTTTTATTAATATATAGCTAGCTACTTTATACTTAGTTCTTTAAGCTAATTTTAAGGATTTCTAACTATACTATCTTACTATTAATTATTAGTGCGTGGATAAACTATAAATATCCTTATAAAATTACTTAATAAACTAAGTATAAGCTTAGTTAGAAATACTATAAACTATAATTAAGGAAATCCTTTAAATATCCTTAAATATCCCTTAAAAATCGCGATAAAGTCTATTTTATATCTTTAAGGTGCTTTCTTAATTAAAGATAGGCCGAACTATAATTAGAATATCCCGCGGAAATTCTTAAATATCCTTTAAAAATACTAATAAAATCCGTTTAGTAGTTTTTATAGTATCTTTTATAGTTAAATATATTGTAAACTATAATTAAATAGGCTTTTAAGTATTTATAGTTATATCTTAAAAACCTTAGCGGGGTTTAATTAGTAATATTTATCGCGTCTTTTTAAGCAAGCCTTTATAGCGCGTGCTTTAAGCGTTTCCGCCGCGGGGTTTTATAAGGCTCTTTAAAAGTAAAGTAAGGAGTTTAAGCATAGTTATTTAGATTTTATAATAACTCCTTAAAGTAAAAAAGAAAAGCTAACGTACTTTTTAGTTTAAAGTAAAAATAAAGTAAAGGGGGCGCTAAGTAATAGCTTTATAATAGCGTTTTTACGCTATATTAATAGTATACTATCTTTATCTTTTTAATAGTTTTTTCGGCCTATTTAGCTAATAGTAGTTAAGTAGCTTAAGATTATAAGTAAGCGGCTTTTATTATTTAATCCTTACTACCTATTTAGTTATATATCTTTATCTTATTAAGGCGATTAGTATATCTAATTAAAATTAATAATAAGGTTTCTGACTTTCTTTTAAGCGTATATTTAAGCCTTTATTAAGTAGTAAGAAGTTTCCGCGCTAAGGAATACTCGCTTTTTTTAGCGGGATATATTATAAAAGACTAGCTTTATTTAGGCCTTATCTTATATTATTATCTTACTTACCCTTTATACCGTTTTTAATCCCTTATTATATTCTTTATACTACTTATTAGCTTTATAGGCCGCTTATTAGCAAGTTATTATATCTTACTTACTACCGCTATTATAGTTATCCCCCGCTTTATATTACTAAGCTTTTTAACTTATCGTCTTTTTTACGCGGCGCTACTACTTACGCCTTTCCGCTAATAAATACGCGTTTAGCTACTAAGAAGGTATTATAGTAAAAATAGGCTATTTTATTAATATTAATAAGTAAAGTTAATATAAAGGTATTAAATATTTATATTCCCGCTTAAAAGCGGGTAATAAAGTTCTTAATAGCCTTAATACTTAACTCCTTACTCTTAAGGTTTCAAACGTATTTAATAGTTTTAAAAAACCTCTTTATAAAAGAGGCCTAAAAGGCGAGAATATAAAGCGCGTAATTAGTACAGCTAATAAAGCGGATATTAAAACCTAGAAGTTTTATTACTTAAGTTAAAGTTAAGTTACGTTTAGACTTTTTATAGGCCTAAAAGTAAAACTTAGCGTAGTTTATAGCTAGGCGGAAACTCCTAATTATTATAGTCTTATCGCTAAAGTATAGTCTTATAAAGCTAGGCCTATTAAAGATCGTATTAGTTATTATTAGTAGCTTTTATAAGATTAAGCGACGGAATATATCGCAAGGCTAGTTATTACTATCTTCTTAATTAAGAAGTAATAGCGGATAGACTATAATAAGACGTTTATACGGTTTTATATAGCTAAACTAAGCATAGCGGTAAGATAAAAAAGCGGTTACTAAACGGGACTAAATAAGTCTTTAAGGCTTATAGCGGCTATAAGCTAAGAGGGGGATTTTATAGCGTAGGCTAAACTATATATAAAGCGAGATAGGGTTTTAGCTATAATAGCTTAAAACGCTATTATAAACCTAGCTATAAACTAGTAAAGCTAAGCCTTAAATATAAAATTAAAAATAGCGCGAATATCGTTTTAATCATTTAGCTAAAGCGGGTTCCTACTAATTATAATAGCTACTATAAATCTTAAAACTATAGCGAGGTTAGCTAACTTAAAGGCGTTAAGTATCGGCTAGTTATTTTATTAATAAAGATTTCCGGCTATACTTTAAAAAATATATAGGTAGCAGGGGCTTTTAAATAGTAAAAGCTAAGTAAGAAGTATAGCTAAGTTATTGCGAAACCGGCCGTTTAAACTACGCTATAATATAAAGTTAAAGGGTAAGTTATTTAAGTTAAGTATTTAAAAAGGGTAGTATAAGCTATCTTTTATAATGCTATAATTTAAGTTAAATTTATTAGCTTAAGCGCGGTTATAAAAAGTAGCGTAGGTTTATATAAAGGCTTAAACTTAAAGGTTTTAACTTTTATTAAGGGACTTTAAGATATAAAAGATAGCCGCCTTATTTTTATAAAGCTTTAGCGCTTATTTATATCCCTTATATTAAAAGTATAAAGGCTTATAAAAAAGCGGGCTAAAAAAGTAAGTATAAAATAGCTAGTCTTAGCTATAAAAGATATTAAATAATAAAGGGACTTAAAATAAAAGTATAAAGATTATAAGCTTAAAGTAAAGAAAGTTATATATATATAAGTAAGGTATAGTAAGCTAAGGCCGGTAGTATAAGGAAATATAGTTATAAAAGAAAAAAAGAAAAGAAAAAGGGTAAGTAGTAAAGAAAATTTAAATAAGTATGCTATAAAGCTAAAAGGGCCTTATTACTTAAAGTAAACGGCGGTGTATTATTATTAAAATAATTAATTACTTTAAGTGCGGTAAGTTATAGTTTCTTATAACTTATAATAACTTTTAGTCTTATACTTAAGCTTAACCTCTTAATTCTCTTAGTTAAAGAGTTTTATATTAAGTTATAAAGGCCGCGTATTATACTTTTATTTAAACTACTTAAGTAGCTAACTTTACTTATACTTTCTTAAAGGCCTTTATAATCTTTAATAAAAAGACTGCTTTTTTGTTTACTTATTAGTTATAGCTACTTAGCTAGCCCTTTTACATTATAAGAAACTTCTTTTATAGCTTTTTACCGCCTCTTTTTATTATACGACTTTATAAGATTTGTTTAACTTTTTATTCGTTTAGGTAAAGCGTTTTTTTATTTTAAACTAGCTTTAAGCATATAGCTACCTCGTTTACTAGCTATAGTTATACTATTAAAACGACTAAATAGATATTAAAAGACTTTTTTACATTTAACTAATATATAAGCTATCTTATTTTAGCAGTAACTTTAAATAGCCCGGTAAATCTTTTTTTAAGTTTTGCTAGTTTACCCTTTATAATATAGTAACTTTTACTAAGCTATAGCTAAACTTAATTACTAAGCTTAAATTTTAGCGGGCTGTATTTCTTATTATATCTTTTCTTTATAATAGCTTAAGTATAAGTAATAGCTAACTTAGCTTTTTCTTATAAAACTTCTTAGTTTTATAAATAAGTAGTTACTTAAGAACTTAAGATTATTATTTATTTTTATCCTTATAATAAGCTCGCTTAAAGCTATATAGATTATTAAGAAGAAGGAGTTATTAAGGCTAAACTAAAAAGCTATAAATATATTAATTTAGTAAAGGTCTAGGAAATTAGCAGTAAACAATTATAGTGCGATTTTTATAGTTTAGTTTTGCTTTTTTAATAAGCCGTTAGTTTAAAAGTACTAGGCGGTAAATATAAAAAGCTTTAATTTAAAAGCTTACTATAAAGTCTACTAAAATACTAAAGTAAACTTTATATTTTAGTTAAAGATTATCCCTTTTAAAATCCCTTAATTAGCGCGGAGTAGCTTAATATATAACGCTTATATTTAGTCTTTCGCTATAAATTAATTCTTACTTAAAATAAAAAGATATATTTTTAAGAATTTATTAATTATAGTTAATAAAGTATTAAAGAAGTTCTTTATAAGATCTTTTTATAAGGATTATTTAGCTTAAACTACTAAGAGCTTAGTAATAAGTTTATTGCTATTATATAGTATAAAACCAGCGGCCTTTAAATTAAGATAAGCTACCTTAATATCTTACTTTAATTAGTTTAGTTATAGTAGTAAGCATTATAGCTATTTACGACTTTTTTTATATATTTACTAAGCCGTAAAATTAAGAAGCTTTTAAATAGATCTTACTATATATAGGTATAGCTAGTTTTAAAATATTTAGTATAGGCGTCTTAAACGATTTCCTTAGCGTAAGTCTTAAGGATATATAGTCTTTAGTGTTTATTATTCCTTATAAAGTATAATAACCTTTATAACTAAAAGAATAAAAGTCTAAGGATACCGATCTTATCGCTAAGCTACGTAATAATTTTTACTTACTATATATCCTCCGTATATCTATTAATTATTCTTTAGCGGAGCGGTAATTTAATTAATACTTTTATATAAAAGAATATACAGTTTATTATCTTATCTTTTTAAATATATTTTAATTCCCCTTTTTAGTTAAAGGATACCGGCTTATTATCTTAGTATAGTAAATATAAAAAAGCGTTTTATATAACGTTTTTAACGTTTAAGATATAGCATACCTTAAATAGAAATTAGCTTAAGTATTAAAAGGCAAGGACTAGCTTATTATTAGATTTTATACTAATAAGAAATAAGGATTTTTAGTATACGAATTTATAAGTACTTATATAGTTAGTTAAGATAACTACTTATAGCGTTTTAATTAATAGTACTATAGTACGTAGCTTATAAATTACTTATACTAAACTAGCTACTTTAAGCTCTATAAGCTAATATTAAAGCTCTTTACTTTAAAGGGCGTAGCTTAAGTAAATTATAAGCTAGACTTTAGTCTAAGCTAGTAGCGTCTTTTTATCTTATTTCGTACCTTTTTTAAAATAAAAAGCTATAGCTACTACTTTATATTCTTAAGATATATTAATTTAGATAAATAGTTTTTAAGCGGGGTTAAAGTAGTAAATCGTTTAAAGCTTAGTAAGGTTTTTAGTTAAATTTGTAAAAGCTTCTTTTTCTTTTTAAGTAGGCTAAAAAGCGGCTTTTACAGTATATCGTGCTTATCCTTAGCTATTTAAAGGGACTCCTTCTTCTTATCTTACTTAAAGTAGCTCCGTTTTTCGTTTATATAAGACGTTAACTTCCTTAATAAAATATAAGACTATATAGCATAGCTACTTAGTAAAGCTAATCTATTTCTTAAGCTATAAAAGGTTCTTTAAGAACGTAATATCCTTTAAGGCTTATATACGTTTATCTATATTTATTAAGTTAATAAAGTTTACTTTAAATCTAAGGAGCTATATAAACGGGTATGCTAAAAAAGACTTTAGTTTAAATAAGGTAATATTATAGTCGTAAAAAGCGCGGAATACTACCTTTAAGTATTAAAGGTGTTTTTTAGCTATATTAAAGTAAATAATAATATTATTAATATAAGCCGCCGCGTATTCTTAGTATTTATAGAAAACATTATTATTAAACCTTTAAATATATACTAAGGAGTTCTTAAAGCCTATAAATATTATAAGCGATTTTTTTAGCCCGCGAGAGCTTATAACTATAAACCTTTTTTAATAGTCTTAGTAAACTAAGAACTAGTAAAAAACAATTATACGTTTACTATATTAATAAACTTCTTTTCTTAAAAGTGTTTAATTATATTGCTTTAAAGCAGTATTAAGTAAGCGTTAAAGGTAGTAATAGCGTTAATCCTTTATATGTCTACGACTACTTAACCCTTTTCCTTTTTATTTACTATTTTTTATACTATAAATACCGGCGCTATAAAAAAAGTTAGCTTATAAACTTGTTTTAATCGTCTTTACTTAATTAGCTAGTTAAATATTATATTTACTACCTTTTTATCCTTATTGCTTTATAACTATAATCTTAATACGACTTATTAGTATTGCTATTCTTTTATTAAGGGAATATATAGATATTTAAACTTATTTATATATACTACTGTCTTATCCTTTTAAAGGTAAGGAAATAATTAAAGGACATTATAGACCTTTGATATTTAGTTTAAGTCCTTAATATAGATCCGGACGCTTTTATTAGTAGTAAGTTTAAGTAGGTCTTTAGTTTAGCCGATTTTAAGCTTATAGTTTACTAAAAGATCTTTTTATAAGAAGTCCTTAGTAAGGTTTATCCTATCTAGGATTTTTATAAGGGCTTTTACTAAAAAAGTAGTAGTATTAACCTCTTTATATAGCTAAAGCTACTTATTAAAGTCGATAATTATTTTTACCTTTTAGCCTTAATAAAGTATTAGTAGTTTTTTAAAATAGTTTATTATAATAAAGCTCTTATAATCTTATATTATCGATTAAGTAAGCTTTAAGTTATTAAGAAAGAATATAATATTATGCCTTAATAGTAATACCTAGACTTATATAAGTAAGGCGTAGCTAAAACTAGCTAAAATTATTATAATAACTAAGTAGATTACTTATTTTTATATTACTAGTCTTAGCTTAACTATCTTAACTTTAGTTTTAATTACTTTATAAGCCTTAATTTATAAGACTAATATAAATTTAAAAAGGTCCCTTTAATAAAAAACTAGAAAATCTTAGCTATGTAATATATTAGCCACTAAGTATTTTATTATTTAAGCGTTAATCCTTACCTTTATAACTATAAGGCTGCTATTAAGCCTTTTTAGTATATATATAGTAAATTCTGCTTATTTAAAGGTAGCTAATTTTCTTATTCTTTAAATAAGAATTTATTAAGAGAAGTTTATAGTTATATTTTAAAAGGTTTTTATTAAGTTAGCTTAAATAAAGCTTTAGTTTGCCTTAGTATTTATATAGGCTTTAATGCTTATCCTAGGCCTTTTTTTTAATAAACTAATAAGCGTATATAAGTAAAGCATAACGGCCTATTAAGGATTAAAGGTTAAACGTTAAAAGAAGCTTTAACTATTTAAACGCTTTATAACTTTTAGATAACTACTTACTATTATAAGCTGCGTTTTTATATAGTAATATCTTAGCTAAAGTTAAGGGGGTGTTTATTTTTAATATATCAGTAAAGCTTATTTTTTAAGAGAAATACTTCGCTATAAAATCTATATACTTTATTAGCCTCTTAAACTAAGTTTATTATAATATAAATTACGGTTTCTTTTAAGCTTTTATTAGTATTTATTTAAGCTCTTTTTATATTATATTCTTTATCCTTTAAATAGTTATTAATCTATATTATAGTTCTTTTCTTAGTTATTAGGTATACTTAGTCTAGATTAAGTATTAATAAGTATATAGCCTTAAAGGTCCTTTTTCTCTTAAGCCGGAGGACCTTAGCTTATATTTTTAGCTATTTAGATAAGTTTCTCCCTTAACTTAATAAACGCTATAAGGCTTATAGTAAATCCGCTTTTACTAAGCAGTTTAAAAATATAACTTATAGTCTTAATAATCCCTTAATAAATAGTTAAGGCGTCTTAAACTATCTTTTAAGTATATATAAAGTATAGCTATTTAGTTCTTACCTTTTTATAAGTTAAACCTATTTCCTTTATACTAATATATACTTTTAAGATCCTTAAGTATATTTAACTTATAGTTAAAAAAGAATTTTCGTATATTTATTAACTTACTTATTAATATCCTCGTTTCTTACTAAATAGTATAAGAATTCTTATAAATAGATATTTAGCTTTTAGTAAATTATAATAGTTAACTAATTTAACTAATTAAGCACGGCCTTAGCTTTATATTATAAGCGCGATATTTAAGACTTAAAGTTAGACCTTATTACTCTATCTTTAATAGTAAAGTGCTCTTTATTAAGTACTTATATTACTATATTTAAGCGGATTCTAAACTTTTTTTATAAAGCGGAGATTTATTAGCTTAGTTTAATGCTTAGCTCGCTAAGTTTTTTTTATTATAGTTCCGAGAAGTCTTTAAAATACTATTCCGCTACGCTGTCTTAAAAAAAGAAGGGCAATTAAATAGCTAATTTATCTATATAGGCCTCGCTTTTATTAGCGTTTTAGCGGATAAATTTAATAAAACGGTTTCCTCCTTAAAATAGACTAGCCTTATCGTTTTTTTAAATTATATTAAAAGATGCTTTTAATAGTCTTTATAAGTTAAATCTCCTTATATTCTTAGCTTATCGTTTAGGCTTTTCTTAAGACTTAGTAAGTATATCTTTTTTTAATGCTTAAAGGAGACTAAAAAATTATTTATTTAATATTATTATTATTTTTACTAAAAGGCTTAAAGCTATACTTAGTCTTAATATCTACGCGCTAAGTATAAATAAGTTTAGCTTATTAAAGGTATTACTTACTATATCTTTATCGCTTATTATTAAAGTCTTAGTCTTAATACTCTTACTAAGTACTTAACCTTTTATCTTATATATATCTTAAAATCTAGTATACTATAAGGCTTTAAGTATAAGAGGCTTATTTTTAGTAATTAAGAGTCTTAAAAACGCTTTAGTTAGCGCGGTTATAGCGGATAAAGCTAAATAAAGAAACTAAACTTATAAACTACTAAGTATCCTTTAAGAGAGATATTTAGTTAAGGCTTATAAATTAAACTTTATTATTAGTATATAGTAAAGTATCTACTAAGCTTATTATCTTAAGGAAAGAATAGCTTTATTATAAACTTAATCTAGAAGGTATTTAGTAAGTAAAGAGCTAAAAGGTCTTAAGGTTAGCTTATTCTTACTTTTTCTATTTAAAGGATAATCGATCCGTTTAAGTAATACTAAATTTAGTTTACTTAATTATATAAGTTTTATCGTTTTATAGTTTATTTTTCGTTAATATTTTAAAAGCAGATTACCTTTTAAAAGGCGGTAGTTTTAGCTTAGCTAAGTAAGACTTATTTTACGTCTTATTTAGCTTTATAAGCTATTATAGTATAATACCTTAAAAAGAGGTAAGGGAGATTATTAAACTAATATACTTAGTAAGCTATAGCCTTTTTTACTTTTATAGCTTACTTATCTTAAAGTTTTATTATAAGCGCGTTAAGGAAAAGATACTTATTATTAAGGTTAAACTTAAAAAGCTAATAAGAGCTTTTTATTAAAGAAAATATCATTTTAATATCTAACTTCTTATAAGATAAGTACTTAATCTTGCGATATAATCGCTCTTAGCTTAGTAGATATTTAAGGGATTTCTATTTAAATAGGTAAGAATTACTACTATTTACTACGCTTTATAGTAAAAAGATAAGGGGATAAAGCGCAGACTAATTACTGCTAATTAAGGCCGGTACTATAAACTAATTACTATTAATTAAGGCCGGTACTATAAACTAATTACCGCTAGTTAAACCAATATAATAAACTAATTACTATATATAAACATATATAAAGGTTTAAAAATAGTAAAAAGCTTAGTTTTTTATTAAAGTATAGCTAGCTACTTTATACTTAGTCCTTTAAGCTAATTTTAAAGATCTTTAACTATACTATCTTACTATTTATTATTAATAATATTATTAGTATAAAAGAAGGTAAGTACATAATTTGCTATAAGGATATAAAGCTCCTTAAGGTATTATTAAAGCTAAAAGAAAATAAGGGTCGAAGAAAGCTCTTTTTACTAAAAAAAAGTAATTATTAAAGTCTATAAAGAGCTTTTACTAGCAATAATACGTATCCGGGTATTTTAAATATATTAAGTAAATAAACGTAGATATTTTTGTTAAGGTCTATGTTAGTAAATACGTTAATTATTTTAAGGGATCGGGTTTTAAGGTTAAATTTTACTATTATAGCTATAAAAATATAGGAATTCCTCGCTACTAAAGTAGCTAAATAAGTTTCTTTATTATTATAAGGCTATAGGTCTTTACGTATATAAAGGCGGGCTTAAACCTTTTTTAGATATCCGTGCTTAATAAATTTTAAAGTAAAAATCTAAGCTAAAAGTAAGGGTTAAGTAGTTGCTAAATTCCGAGGCGTATATTAAAAGAGAAAGGTCTTTCTTTTTAATAAGAATTTTTACTTTACTTTTCCGGCTTCTCCGAATTCTTAACTAAATTAGTATATTGCTAAGTCCGACTAAGATTAGGAGAGGGGCGGTAAATCTCTATTATATATCTTTATTTTCTAAAAACCGTAGAAAGAAGTATTAAATATAGCTTATAGAAGCTATAAAGAAGGGGGCGGTAAAAAAAACAGTAAAAGCAGTATAATTCCTTATAAATTAAGAAGCTTAAAAAGGCTTAAAAAAAAGCTCCTATAAATTTTATATATTATATTAGTCTTTTAACATATCTTCCGCTATAAGAATATTAGTTACGCCGTTAAAATTAATACTTAAAGACAGGCGGCTTAGAAGCTCGATTTGAAAAATGTTATATAATATACCTTTATTTAAGAAATTATTGTTAAAAAGCGCCTCATTTAACCTCTTTAATAATATATTTTGCGTATTTATAGCATTAAGTTTCGGCGAGGAATTTAAAGTTAGAAGCTACGTATTAATAAGAAGATTTAACTTTATTGTTTTTATCACGTCTTATAATTTAATTTCCGTACTTTAAAAATCGTTATATATAGCATTATAATAATCTAAAGTATATAGTAAGAATACGTATTTCTTAATTAATACGGGGTCTTATATAAGTACCGTGTTTTTAAAGAAAGACTACTTATTAAAAGTAACGTTTTATACCCTTTAAACCTCTTATTAAGAAGGGATATAAATTTAATAGATATTAGTAAAATCGTAGCTAACTAAAAAGCCGAATTTTATATATTTTAAAGCTTAAGGTCTCCTTTTACGGTGTTTTTAAGAGCCTTTATTATTAAAGAGTAAGCTTTATAGCTGTATATATAAATAGTAAAAAGAGTAAGGGAAAAAAGGGGAATTCTCTTACTATTCTCTACAAGCTAGGTTTATAGTTTCTTAGTAAGGGAAGTCTAAGGACTTTAAGGAGTCCTTTAAGACGTCTTATTATTAAGGAAAGTAGCCGTTTTTTAGATTTCCGGTTAAAGGGTAATAAGTAAATTCGAGGAAATTCGTATTATATAGGCCTTTAAGGAAATTACCCCTTTAACACGCTTTATAACGCCGTTTTAAGCGAGTATATAAAGAGCAAAAGGTTCGTTAATAATCCGTTATTCCGTAATAAATTCTTAGTATTCTTTTTATAAAGCTTTATCGTTATCCTTATAAAGTTTATAAATAGTAAGTTTAAATTGCCTTTATATAAGGCTTTAAAAGCTATTAAGGCAATTAAGAAGCTCCTTTAATATTAAATTTAAAAGGGTCGTAAAAGAAAATTAAGTTAGTAAAATCGTCCTTAATAAGAAAAGCGACCTTCTTCTTATTATAAGACTTTAGTAGCGAAAAAAGGTCGTAAAAACGTAATAAAAAAGCCTTATAGTCTTTATAGCTAGTTATACTCGTAATATAATTCTGTTTGCTTTTTTAAGCTTATAACGTAAAAGTTCCGATAAAAAGACCTTATAGCCTTTATAGCTAGTTATACTTATAATATAATTCTCTTTGCTTTTTTAAGCTTATAAGGCTTGTAGTTAAGGACAGTAAAAGACATAAGAATAGATTACCTTTACTAAAAAAGGTCTTTCGTAACGCCTACTTATTAAAGTGCCTTAGTCTCTTATATTAAAACTAAAAAGAAAAGAAAGATATAGTTATAATAAGTTCTTTCTTTCTTTCCGTTAAAAAAGAAGAAAAAGAAAAAGAAAAGGAAGGAATCGGGGTAAAAGAAGAAGCTGTTTTAATTTCGTTACATTTAATAACGTATTAATTAAATAATAGCTACGTTTTATAAACTTCCCTAAAAATAGTAAAAATACTGCTTATTTAAGAATTGTAGTAGATATTTACTTATTATAGTTTTAGTAAGAAAGTAACGCTTATATAAAAAGTTAGTATAAAGGCAACGTTATTTAACTAAAATAATCCGGTAGAAATTCGTATAAAGATAGTGCCGTAACTAAGGATTTAAAACTTTCCGGAGCCCGCTAAAGCTAAGGCTTACGTTAATATATAATTTAAAAAGCGGTCTTAAGCGTTATAAATATGCTTATCTAATCCGCAATAAAAGATAAATAGGTTTTTTAAGAAGTACGTTTATATAAGTACTTATAATATAGTAAGAGGGGCTGTTTTAGCTGCGGCGACGGCCTATACTAAAGTACTTATTAAATCCGGGTTTTCTAAGGATTTAGAATCTAATTAAAGATTTACGGATTTATATTTTTTAGCCTTATTAAGGGCGTTTTCGACTAAGGCTTTATTGCGAGGGATAGTAAGGAACTCGTTAATCGTTTTCTAGATTTCTTTATTTAGTTTTTAGCTATTTAGTTGTATTTTTTCATTATAATAAAAACAGTTTATATAATAACACCGTTTCCTATAAAAGCAATAAGGCAATAAAAGGGCTAAAGAAAAAGGCGAAAGGTCTTTCGAAAAGTAGCTTTAAAAAGTAATAAAGAAGGTAGATTTCGATTTCTTTATTAATTTCGTAGCTTATTGCCTTTTAAAAATCTTTAAAATTTTCATACCGTTTAAAAAGGTCTTTTACTGCCCGTTTTTATCTTATCTTACTTCTTAGTTTATTCGGTTAATTTAATTATTAGTAAAGGAGCTATTTAAGCTAAAAATAACCTTTAAAAAGCTTTATATAAAACGTAGGCCTTATACTTTTAAAAGCTGCGTTCTTTTTATATTTATAAAGGCCTTTTGCTAATTTATAATTTAAGTAGCTAAGTTAGTTCGATTTAGTAAAAATAAAACTCTTTATAAAATTTTAAGGACTTCTTTTTCTTTATTTTATAAAAAGGGCTATACCCGTCTTTATAATAAAAAAAGCTTAGTAAAAACGTCGTAAAGATCTATAATTATAAAATAGTAATTCTTAATATTTTTTCTAATATATTACTATAAAGTAAAAAAGGCCTTTTATTAGTCTTTATAGCTTTATAAATTAGTTTAATACCTTAAGTAATAAAATAAAAAAAACTTCTTCGCAAACTAAACACTCGCTTATAGTAAGTGTATATCGCGTTTAAAAACTCTTATTAATAATAGGAATTAATCCGGCGGTATCGGTTACCCCTTTAAGACAATATCGTAGCGCGGCTAAGGGACGCGGAGATAAGGGGGTAGTCCGCCTCGCACCGGCATCGACTATAGCGCTTAGCGTAATAAGACGCCCTTAAGCTTTATATACTTAAATAAAGAGCTAAATATACCTTAACGAGATAGCGGTATATAGCTTAGTTAGACTATATATAATACTAATAAAAAGAAGGCTTATAACGAAATCGCGGGTATAGTCTTATATATATAGTTTAACTAAGTATATATAGTAGTTAAAACCTTTTTTTATGTTAAAGAGCGCGCTAAAAGCGCGTTAACTATAATATAGGCCGACTTTAAACTCCGTAAAGCTATTTAAAGCGTAATAAAGGAGGCTATATATAAGGAGCTAAGATAAGGACAAGCTTAAGGCTTAAAGGGGCTTAAGCGGACTTAAGTAATAGTAATAGTAAACCTTAAAGGGCTAGTATAGTACGACGCGATAATAAAGCCGGTCTTACTTTAGTATAAACGTAAGTTAGTAGTAGTCTTAATAAGGGCGATGCTAAACGTTTAAAACTATAAGCTTAAGGATATAGTTAAAGCGATTAACGTAGCACTTAATATCTTCTTTACTATAGCGGCGAGACGCCTCTTAAGCGAGGATATTATAGTAACGTTTAATATAGCGGCGCGGCCTTATTAATAGAACTAAGAATAAGTAAGAAGTATCTTTAAGCCGGAGGCGGCGATAGTATATAAGGCCTATATAGTAATTGCGAAGAATATCTTAGTAAAAGTCTTTAAGACGGATAAAATACTCTTAATTAAGGAGATTGTTAATATTAATAAAGTAAAAGTTAAATAAACGTAAGCAATACGCCCTTAAACTAAGACCTTTATAGCTATAACCCTTATTATTAATATAAGTAGCTTAGCGGAGGCTAATAAGCTATATAATAAGTCGGTCTAGCTTACTTAATACTATAACTACTATAAATACGGATATATAGCTAAACACTATACCTTAATATAGCTATATACTTACTATAAAAGGACTTTATATATAAGCAGCGAAGATAAGTACTGCGTAAAAAAAGGCGAAACCCCTTATAACTATATATCTTATAGCAGGTAGTATTTAGCGTAGTCTTATATATATCTTATAGCGGTAAAAGCTTAGGATAAAGTAAGAGATAATTACTTAAACCGCTTATAATGCTTTACTAGTACTTATAGCTAGCCGGACCTTTAAATGCCCCTCCTCTTTATAAAGGACTATAAGCCTACTTTATTAAAAGCGCGGAAACGCTTTAAGCGACTAAGAAAGGATAAGTAGACGCCGACGGCCCCGCTAGCTAAGGCCTAAGTAGTAAGCACTAACCTAAGTAATATTAAACGATATATAAAGTAATAAAGCGTATCGCTCTTAACTTAAGCTATTACCCTTTTTTAAATAACGAACCTTACCTTAACCCCTTATATATAAAACTAAAAGCCCTTTATTAAAATATATAAAAGAGATATAAGCTAGTATTATTAGTTCTTAGCTACCGCGCTAAGTATAACGTAATAGCGCTTTACGAGATAAAGAAAACGTAAAACTTTAAGGCCTTAGCTTTAAAAGGCGTACTATACTAGCTAGTTTATAAGGAGGGCTAAAATACGATATACGTTTATAAAAGACATAATATAAGAACGTAGATACTATAAACTAAATATAACTAAGGCGAGATAACCTTTAGCGATAGTATAAGGTTAAGGTCTTTATACTTATTACTAAAGGGAATATAAATAGGTTTAGTAAGGGCTTTAAAGGAAATTAATAACTAAGGTCCCTTAGTCTTAATTAAGGACTTTAATATTTACTACTTACTTTAAGACGCCTATAACTAAACCTTTAGCGGAGTAAAATAGTTTATAAAGGACGCCGCGTAGCTTTAGCTTAAACTAGCTATGCTAAAAGGTAAATATATATGTTTCTTCTATAAATATAAGGATAGCACGATAAACCTTATATAAGCTACGATAAAGATAGCAGCTTAGTATATTAGTTTATACTTAGACTTTATAAGGTTTAATTATATCTTATAAGTAGTCTTATTTAAGATAAGCTTAAGGCTAAGGGAGATATCTACTATAATAAGGTAAAAGGAGGCTAAGAAAAAGAGGGTTAAAGCGGAGGCCTTATCTTAGCTCGGATTATAATAGCTTACGCTTTATAGGCCGCAAGAGATTAATATAAAAATAAATAACTTATATAATAACCTTAATAAGATCGCCCGCGCGATAGTACCTTACTAAAAGCAAGTAGTTTTAAAAGGAAACTCTTAGTTTACTTTAAAAGCGACTTAGGCTACGCGGACTGTAAAAAGGGCCTAAAGATACTATAAAGAGCACCGGACTTAAGCAAATTAAGAAGCGCTATAAGAAGCGACTCCGGCTTAAAAGCAAGCTGTACGTAATAGAAAACGGGAGTATTAAAGGGATTTCCTTAAGGAGATTAGCGCTAATAACACGAAATTATAAAACGTTTAACGGTAAGCGCGGCTATATAGTAAACTACTTTTAAACTTAGTATACTTACTGCTATTAACTAATAAAAGCTATAAGTACTAACTAACTTTTAACTTTAATAAAAAAGCCTAGCTTTTAGCGGAACGTTTTTTCTTAGCTAAGGCTAAGACGCTTTTAAGACCCTCTTATCCTATAGCTAAGAGGGAGATATTTATTAAAAGGCATATCGACCTTATAAATATATCTTAAGCAATAAGTAAGATAGTAAGCTAAAAGGCGGCGGGCTTAAATAGGATCTTACTTAGCTTCCTTTAGCTTTATAGCTTAGCGCTCTTAGTTAAGCTAGCAATAATCTTTACGGCCTATATAGAAACCTTATACTTTTTAACTTAGTTTTAAACCGTAAATATAGTAGTGCTAAGAAAGCTAAGGAAGAAGCTTAAGGTATACCGCACTACTAAGAGGTAAAGGCTTATTTCCCTCTTATTAATAATAAGTAAGGTGCTAAAATATATTTTAGCTTAAAGGCTTATAGCTATAGTAGAGGCGAATAAGGTTTTACTTAAAAAATAGTTATAAAATAAAAAGGAGAGGTCTATAAAGGCGGCGATACTTTAAGTAATAAAACTAATACGTATAATATAAGCTAAAAAAGGATCGTATTATTCTTTTAACTTAATATTAACCGGGCCTTTAATATAGTTAATTTATAAGAAACTTTTAAAGGAGCTTACCCTTTAAGGCTACCTTAAATAGCTTATAAGGCTAGTATATAGCTTTATAAATAAGCGCTACTAAACTCTTTATTTTAATAAAAAAAAGGCTCTATTAATATAAATCGCTACTAAGGTCTTTTAAGGCTCGCTACTATCCTTAATCTTATTTCTTTACTATATAATACCGCTTTATAAAAGGCTTAAAAAGTTAAAAGAAGTTTATATTATTAGCTTTACTAACAATATAAATATCCTTAGCGCTAGCCTTAAAGAAGAATCGATAGTAGTATAGCTTAAAGCAGCTTAGGAAGTATATACTATATAGGCGGAGGAGTTCGCGGTAAACTTTAAACCTTTAAAAAGCAAGCTTATTTATTTTACGAGAAAATTTAAAGTAATTATAACCCCTATCTGCTTAAGGTCCGCGATAGTTATGCTAGTTTAAGACGCTAAGCTTCTTAAGGTATAAGTAAACCGCAAGCTTTAATAAAAAGTATATATTAATAAACTACGCGCTAAGCTTAAAAAGCAAAACCTAGCCTTAATAATAATTACGGCGTTTATATAAGGATATACCTTACTTAAAGCTTAAGAAGTTTATAGTAAAGTTATCCGGTCCTTTATATCGTATACTATAGTTACGTTTTATAAGATAACCTTAATAAGCGGAGAGCTTTATAAGATAGCTACGAAGTTAGCATAAGATTAAACCGCTTACTTTTAAATAGTCGCGGGGGCTTATTAAGCTACCTTAATTTACTAGCTTAAGGCTAAAACCTAGGTCTTACTAATTAACTTTTACCTTAACTAAAAAATAGCTAATACTTTTAAAAGATTAAAAGACTTTAAAATCTTAAACTAAATCTAATACGCGTTTATATTAATAGTAAGGCTACTTTAATAACGTAAATAATAATTAAGACGGCCTATACCCTTAAGACTACTACTTACGGAGGCACTAAAAGGAGTACGGTCTTAAGTCGGGACTAATAAGCTTTAAAAAAAGAAAAGGATAAAGGAGATCCTCTTTAAAGAATAAGCTAAATAGTAAAGCTAAAAGAAAAAGCCTATAAAGTAGCGCTAGACTATACTTTACCCCGCTAACCTCCCGCCTTAGTTTAATAAAGCTATAGTGCTTAATCGCTATAAAGCGCTACTTAAATACTTAAGTATTATAATTACTTAAATATAGATAGGAGTAATAGGCCTTAAGGACTTTTTATTCCGCTATAATATACTTAAGGTAGTATTGCCTTTTTATAACTATAAGTAGCGACGAGATACTATTTACTATACGATAATAGGTTATAGGCTTATTAGCAAGGTAAAGGCGAAGTTACTATAGCGACTTTATAACGTAAGTAAGGTGCGGGCGAAGCTTTAAAAATAAAAGATAGCGGCTATTTTAATAAGATAGTTTTTAAGCTTAAGACGCTTATATTAATTCGACTTAATAATACAGCTATATTAAAAAGAAGAGGCAGTATACGCGGGGACCTTAACTAGGCCTTAGTTAAGGGGGGGCATACTTTTATTAAACCGCCCCCTTAGTATAGCTTAAGGGGGAAACCTACTAATATAATAAATACTATAAAGTATTAAAACGCCGGAAAAACCCTTACCCTTACTTATTAAGCCCGCAAGACCTTAAACGGGCCCGTCTTAAACTAACGCCTTAGCTAGCCCTTTAAATACGACCCTTATACCTTACTTAGTGCCTAAGCTTATCGGTATCGTCCCCGGCGGCATAGCGGGGCCCGCCGGATTAAGAAGTGCTATAAGGGCGCTTAACTTAGCTACGGCTAAAAATTAAGGTAATAAGCGCCCTCCCCCTCCCCCTCCCGCGCCTACGACGGCTTAAGGTCGCGGTAAGAGTAAACGGGGAAGATATTACCTTATTAGTAATCTTTTAAGGCGTTTGCTTTAGCGCTTATAAGGTTCCCGCTACTAAGGAGCTATTAGCTATAGCGCGAGCGGGCGACGGGGGCGGTACGAAGCTAAGCTAAGTAAGGCGGCCGATATAATACTTAGTCGACTAAGCTAAGTTAAGCATTATAAGAAAGCTAAGAAGGAGCGACCTAGCCTTATTATAAGTAAAGAACTAGCAGTACTTAAGGTTTAAGCTAAGGTCTTTAGCCTCCTTTTCTTAGTTTATTAAGTTAAGGATAAGGGTAGTATAAGCACGCTTTAAGGCGGTATTTATAAGTTCGTTAACCTTAAAAGCGCTGCTTTTAAAGAGGCCGTAAGCGCGCTTTAGCATAGTTAAAGGTACGCTGTAGTTAGTAAGCAGGCTAAAAGTAAGTATAATAAGAATTAAGATAAGGTCTTCCTTTAAGTTATTATTATCGCTACTACTACTATTACTATTACCGGTATTAAAGATAATAAAAATAGCGTTAAGGCTAAAAGGGGGGCTACTTTTATCTTTAAGGTCTTTAGTCTTAGCCTTATTATCGCCCCCCTCCTCCTTCTCCTCCTTTACTTTAAGCTCTTTATCGTTAATATTAAACTTAAGCTCCTTTAAGTCGGATATAATATCGGCTTAAACGGCCTTTCCCTTACTCTTACGCTTAAGCGCCCTCTTATACTTAAGCTTTTAAGTAAAAGCGGCGCGCTCTTAAGTATAAGCCTTAGTAAGAGCCTTAGCTTAAGCTTTCTTCTTAGCCTTAGCCTTAGCTTTAAAGTCCTTTAAAATAATAAAGATCTTAAGGGGTATAGACTTAAGCGGCGCGAGGGCGGCATAAGCCTATACTAAGTCCGGGTTAAGTAAACGTCCTTTAAGGGCAATATCGCGGCCCTTATAGCCGCTAAAGCTAAAATAGTTAGCTATAGTAAATAGCGTGTTTTTTATACTCGCTATACTCCGGGCTATAAAGTAAACGGTTTAATATATAACTATAATAGTACTAGTAAGCTTATTAGCAAACTTAGCGTTAGCTTTACGGGCCGTATATATATTATTAATAAAGTAGCTAAAGGTAAAAGTAAGAAGCTTAATATTTTTATTAAGTAAGGTAAGGCTAAGGGCGGCCTTAGATATAAAGGCACGCGCTATAGTAGCGCCGGCGCGCTATTAAAGCTTTATTACCGCGGAGGCGAGCTTTATATATATAAAGCGCTTAATAAGCTTACTAAACTTATATAACTTCTTTTAAGCAGTAAAGAGCTTATAAGCTACGTCCTTATTAATAGCGGTAAGCTATAAAAGGATTAGCTAAAGAATAAAAGCGGGACCGATATAAAGCTACTTATGCGAAAATAAAAGCAATTACTAAAAGTAAAAGCGATATATACTTTTATAAAGATAGCTAAGATAAGGTTAATAACTTAAATTACGTATATATATATAGCGGCCGCGGCTTAAATATATATAGGCTTAGTTTTAATAGCTTTAAAAAACTATAAGTATATTATCGCTCGATAGGCGGCTTATATATATATAGTAAGGGATCTCGCGCTTAGTACCGCGATAGGCTTAAGCGTTCTTATTCTTAATATCCTAGCTTAATAGCTTAAAAAGCAAGGCTGTATTAAGATTAAAGAAAGTAAGTTTCTTCTTAAATATAGTAATAGCGACTATAATAACTAAATAGCGGCTAAAAAGGAAATAACGCGTTAAAGGCAGGGCGAAGTATATATAAAGGGCGCGTATAAGAGATAAGCGCTTCTCCGGAAAGTAAAGAGGAGGGCGCGGGCGTACGCGGTGCTTAAGAGACTTTATTTCTAGGATCGCGTATAAGATTAGTAACTAAGCGGCATAAGTATATAACGAACTTAATTAAGAATATACGCGCACTATAAAGTGCTGAATTCCTATTAAGCGGGCTTGCTTTAAGCCTATACTTTAAGGCCGCGCTACCTATAATAAAAGCGCGGGATAGAATCTTACTTACCTTTTTACCCCCGCATTAAGGGGATAATTAAGGGGAGACTACTACTTATACCTTAAGCTTAAGGCACGAGGCTTTAGGCCGAGGGCCGCTTTAGTTAAAGGCGGCCTTAGCTTAACTAAACCGCGTTAAACTACCTTATAAGCAAGATATACTCGCAGAGGAAGGCGTAACTCTTTTTTTTTATATAAAGTTATAAGACCTTATATAAAGCGGACTAAACGTAAATAAAAGGAGGTTTTACTTTAAGCACTTTAGTTTTTCCCTCTTATTTATAAACATTAAATTTCTAAAAACCTAGATTAAGTTCTTAGCGTAAACTTAATAATAATACCTTAAGTAAAGGAACCTATAGGCTTTTAAATTATTAATAAAAAGGTTAGTAATTTCCTTTACTTAAGGATTTACTTATAAAACTAAAGGTTCTTTAAAAAGCCGTAAAAAGGGTTTTTTTAAAGCAACTAAAAGATTAATTTAATTTTAAATACTGTAAAAAGTAGCGTATTTCTATATTATTAAAATCTAACGTTCTTAGTTAAAAGGGCTGTTAAAGACGGTTTTTTTTAAAGTGCTTATAAATTTCATTTTTTAGTAAAAGGAGAAAATAAGGCGGCGTAAATAAAAGTACTTTTATAAGTAACTTTTTATAAAAAGAGCATTTTTTACTCTTAAAAGGCGTAATTAACTTATAAGAGTTTAATAGAATAAAGGTACTGCAATAACTTATTTCTCTTATATAAAGTAAAAGAGATTAAAGCTTATAACTTTTAAACGTAAAAAAGGCTTATTTAAGACACTTAATAAAAAAGCAATTTATATAAAGAAAATTAGCTTATAAATAAAAAGTAAGAATAAGTAACTAAGTAGTAAAGCTCTTATTTTATTATTTTAGTAGCTATTTTATAGCCTATATATATTATTATTAAGTTTATACTAAGGACTTAATTTAAGTGTTTAAAAATTCGATATTTTAAATAAAAAGGAAAAACTAAAGCGCTTAAAGTAAAACCTTCTTTTATTCGCATTTAGTTTGCTTTATATAAAGTCTTATAACTTTATATAAGGAAAAATATACGCTTTCTATTATAAGTATATCCTGCTTATTAAGTAGTTTAACACGGCTTAAGTAAGTTAAGACCGCTTTTAACTTAAGCGGCTTATAGTTTAAAACGCTATGCTTTAAGCTTAAGGTATAGGTAATAGCTTATCTTTTATTCTTTTCTTAACTTACCCCTCCTTAAATATAATTAAGAGGGCAAGTAAAGCTTTTTAGCCCGCGTCTCTTTTATAAGTAGCGCGGCCTTAACTTATTATAAAAGTAAGCTTATAATAAGGCCCTGCTAACAAGAATTCGGCGTTTTATAGTGCGTATATATTTTTAATTAAGCTTGGTATTTATTTACGCCGCCTAGCTATTAATCTTATATATAGCTATAAGGATAAAGCCTTTTATAAGGGAGTAAAATATACTCTCCCGCAGCCTATAGGCTAAATACAGCATAAATAACATATAACATAAATACGCTGAAATATACATTAAATCTGTTATATAATTCTACATACTATATATATTTTCTTATATTATTCCACCTATACATAAGCAAGATATAAGCAGATTAGGAAGAGGTGTGTATAGAGACTATATGTATAATCCGTGCTAAGTCGCTACGCCACCTCGTATTCCTTACGGAATTAATCCCTAGGCTTATAAATACAATATTAACTTAATAATAGCTATTAGCCTACTATGCATAACTACGCTAAACAGGGGGCTCTTTTCTAAATCACTTAAGTTACTTATAGCTTAGGAATTGTCTATATAAGGAAGCCTTAGTCCCCCCTTTACCTTAAATAGATTATTAACCTTATACACACACATCTTACTTATTTCTTTACCTTTTCGCACACCCTTTATATCTTTATAATCCCCTTACTCGTGGCTATAAGCCTGCTCTCTTCTGCACCTATTTACTCCTTAATTAGTTATAAGCCCGGCTTCCCTTTAAGCCGGACTTACCCCCGACCCCTACCGACGTTTTTCCGACTATTATATAATCGGCAAAATCCAGCAAAGTTCTTTCCTACCTTTTACGTAGTCGCGCTTACTAAGCGTATTTTTCTTCGGAATTCTCCCGATATCTTATCGGACTCAGTTCTTTGTTTTTCCCTTCTCCTCCTCCTTTTTATACCTTATATCTTTACAACCATATCTTTAGGACTATATTAAACATAAAAAACCTCATAAAAAAATCTTTCCCTCTATAACGACGAACGCACTTTTCAATACAATTTTCCTTATATTTTTCAGACCTTTCTTATTATATTCTTTTACTAATATCCTTTCGATTAATATTTCTTACCTCCTCTCTTTCTAATTAACCTTTATACCAAAATACCTCTCGAAAAAATCTAGAAGAAATATAGCTACTAAGAACGACTACTAATTTAGCAAGCTAAAAGGTTCTTCGAATTATTCCTCCTAGTTACTCCGAATAGAATCCGTTTTTATTTAGGAGAAAGCCGCCGGAGCCGTCTCTTAAGATCTATATGCTAAATTAGCGGAAATCCTTGCCCTTATATATATTATAGTTAAGGATAGTCCTCTCTCTTAGATAAAACACTATACGACTATAAAGTTAGCTTAGGAAGCTTTAAAAACCCTTTATAACCTAGTGAATTTCACCTCGATTTTTCTTCTTATAAAAGAACTATTTAACATAACCCTCGAAACCTATACTTCGATCGAGGCATATCTAAATAAGATGAAAGAGCTTTTCGATAAGCTAAATATACGAGAAATTAAAATCCTTAAGGTAGTGATTATTACCTAGATTTTAAAATGCTTAAATAGCTCCTGTTCTAGCTTTATAACTAATGTTTCTTAAGCTCTTCGAGATAACGCTTAAGCCTATACTTTAAAATCACTTTCTTCCTCTTTAATCGATAAGTTTAAAAGGATTAAAGCTTTAAAAGGTCCCTTTTTTAATTAGCTGTTTTTTTTTATATAGCAAAAAACCCGCCTTCTATAAGAATTGTAAGAAAAAAGGCTATACTATAAAAGACTGTTTTTAGCTCGAGGAAAATAAAGATAAGGCAAAGGCAGCAGGTTTTAAACC
>JAPEBW010000068.1:0-99499 GCA_027405785.1 Ophiocordyceps robertsii | reverse complement strand
TAATCCGTCGACGCATCGCGCTCCATCCGACAGTCTGCCTCGCTTCGTCGAAAGCTTGCCTCGTTGCCTGCGTGACCATGTCCGCTGGCGGATGCGCCATCACCACTGCTATCCGAACGCAGTCTTCCACTTGATCGCCAACCGGTCCCCTGGCCCTGCGCCCCCGACACCATCCTTCTCCGTCTGCATAGACGCGGCCGATCCAGCGCAGCCCATCGTCGTCGGCAGCCGCCCGTGCGCCCCTCGGGGGGAGGGGCCAGTTGACACTTTGCGCATTCGCCCAGTGCCCGGCGCCGACGCATCAGACACCACCATGGACCTTCGCTCCGTCCTCAACACGGCGGATAATGGCGAGCGCCCACCGCCTCCCGCTCAGGCTCCGCCCACGCCGCAGCAGCAGCATCAGCCTCGCCCGTCGCCGAGCCCTGCCGCTCAGTATGGCTTTCGCGATTACCCCCAACCGCCGGCCCCCCATCCGTCGCCCGGCAAACACATGGGTCGGGACTTTACTCATCACCCGCAGCAGCATCCAGGCGGACCGTATCCGCCGTCGCCGTACCAAGGCTCTCGCCAGTATGCGGCCCGCGTCGCGCCGCCCCAGCAGCAGCCGCCCCAGCCGCCCCAGCCAGCCCAACCGGCAAATCCATTCCATGATGGGCGATCCCCGGGGGCCATAGATATACCGGCTCAACCGCCCTATCGGCTGACGCCCACGCCGACGAGCGCCCAGGGAGGCAGCACGGCGGGTTATCCTTTTCCGCCCGCAGAGGTAACGAGCCCTAGCCAGCGACACCAGTATCCACCAGGCCACTACCAGCCACAGCAGCAGCAACAGCAGCAGCAACAATTGCAACAAACACCGCACCTCCAGCGCCAGCACCAGCACCAACTCCAGCACCAGCACCAGCACCAGCACCAACAGCTACCACAAAGCCAACAAAGCCAACACGCGCCGCGGCATCAGCGCCGAGACAGCCACCCGCAACCTGCTGCCGCCCTCGGCCCACCCGTCTACGCACACCAGCAACAGACACCCCCTCTCGGCACGCCATCCTCGCTTCCCTACCTCCACCAGCGGTCTCAGTCCGCCCACTCCACTCCCACACCGACCTCGACCTCTGCCCACGGCCAGCATCAGTTTGGCCCGCCGCACGCTCACCCTCATGGCAGCCCTGTAGCCGCATCCAAGCCGTTCCCCGCCGCCGGAGCCTCGCCTGAATTGGTCCGTCAGCTTTCGCAGCCGCCCACGCCTCTCGGCCCGCCCCCGTCGGCCGCTCCCTGGCAAGCTTCCAACCCCGGCGCATTTGCTCAGCCGCCGAGCCCCCTCCAGCAGAGGACATCGTCGGCCGGCCGCCAGCAACCGTCGCCCAATCACCCGCCTCCTCTGCTCACCTCCCTCGCCGCCGGCCAACGCGTGCCGAGCGTCCACAGCACGTATGAATCACCCGTTTCCGCCTCCGACTCCCACGCCCGTCCCAGGTCGCGCCACGATCGTGAACAAAGCCTATCCGTGAGCCCCAGGACGCGTGTGGCGTCCCTGGCGAGCAACACGGGCTCTGAGCCCGAGAGGCGGCCCGCTCCCGCTGCCCGGAGCATGACGGTCGACGTCGACACGACCGTGACCCCGGCGAAACGGAAGCTTGGGGACCGCAGCATGAGCCCCAGGGAGCTCGAGAATAGAGAGGTCCGACCACCCCCTGCCGAGGCCAACGGCGGCCTCCACCAAAAGTCGGCGTCGCCTGTGGCCGCTCAAAAGCGGCGCGTGCCTCGGGCCCAACCGCCCATATGGGCCCAGAGCGTCCAGGCCTTGGGTCACAAGATGCCCAGCCAGGCCAATTTCATCCTCCAGAAGCTGGTGCGCGCTCACCTCAACGGGAAGCCCGACGCCGTCCCCCGCGCCGACCGCTCCAGCCGTCAGCCATCGCCCGAGGCTGGCCGGGCCCAGCCCGCCAGCGCCAGCGCCAGCGCCAACAGCCAGAGTCGCCAGACGCTTGCCGCCGAGCCCAGCGCGCGGGACATTCTGGGACCCTGGGAGGCCAGCATCACGGGTGTCAAGCCGTACGAGGAATTGTCCAAGACGGTTGCTGACTTCGTTTTTATTCATGTGGTTAACAATCCTGACCTCAAGGAAATCGTCAGCCGAGGCATCCAGTTCGAGATTGAGGCCAAGCTCGGAACCCTGATTGACAAGGATACGAACTGTCGAATCGACAGACTATTGGACTCGGAATGCGTCTTGCGTGACACGGGCCGCATCGCCTTCCGAAGCAGCATGACCGAGGTCAGTCTCACTTACTCACCCTCCCTCTCGTTGTGTGCGTGCGTGGGTGTGCGAAAAGCTGACAGGTTCGTCTTTGGCCAGGTCCACCACAAAGCGTTCAACGACTTTTTAAACCAAGCCGTCATCCAGACCGATCCGCGAGCGCCAAACGGGGGCGGCAGGATTCAGATACACTACAAGCACCGACGAGAGATTGACCGATTCTTCGAACTTCCGCCCGATTTGCAAAACCATCTCCCCGGATGCATGCGGTCTCGGCTCGGGTCTCGCAGTAGAAACGTGCGCGTGAGGGTCACGTACGACCAGAAGACGCGCGAGGTCCTGAACAAAATCATTAAGGCCCGCGTGGCCGACATTGACTTACACATGCCGTCTAGCCCGATGGATTGCCGACTCAGCATCAACCTTGAGATGAACTGGGATGGCTCGGCCGAAGAGCTGGAGCAGGTGGCGGGCAACCAGGCCGACAGGCAGCCAGAGCGCAGCAAGGATCGGCTAAGCTACACCCAAGGACACTATCAAGTTGACCTCACGCAGGTGACACAGACCGTTTTCGGCCCAGGGGTGAGTGTTGTTGCGTGTGCTTTGCTGCGCGGCGTGCGCTGACTAGTAGTAATGACAGAACTCGCAACGCGTCGACAAGGAACACGAGCTCGAGATCGAATTGGCCCCTGGCATCGTCCTCGACCAAGGCTCAAAGGCCATGAATGGGACTCCCCATCGGTACTCGGAGCTCATTGAAGGATTGGTGGACAACGTAAGGGTACTGGCCCGCAAGGCCAGGGACTTTAACGGGTGAGGCACCCGTTACCTGCGGGGGGGCAGGCGTTGTGGAAACGGACCGACGTGTATGCACAAAATGTAGTGTGTTAGGGACTCGACCGCGAGGAGAAGAAACGGGGTCGTCGGCTGAGTGGCTACGAAGCGCGCGCACTCCAGAAAGCAGGCCAAGGGCAGAATCAGCCATGGACGAAATGCACATGATTGAACTCTTGTTTGTTGTGCGTCTCTTGGCTCGTGAAAAGTGCTTGTCGACGGCCCTCGTGTATAGCTCATCGGCCTTCGGCTCTCTTGGACTCGACTCGACAGCTTTAGCATAAAGGCCGTCTGGATAGACGGGATGCACTTGTCACAGCAGGATTCTCGGGAGCCAAGCCTCGGACCTTGACGCCACCTGCCATGAACAAGGGGTGACCTGGGCGAGTAGAGACGAGCGTCGACAGAGCCTAGGCCGGCAGGCCGAGGATCTGTGAATCATGGGCACGAGTAATGAGACGAATGGCCTTTTGCGCGCCATGTCACCGGATCGGGGAGTTCGTGTCAAGAACCCAGCCGGTACTGGGATCCATATTTTATGCTTTCAGCAGTCTAATTTAGTCTTTAAATGCCTTTCGCCGTTGAAACGCACCACGTCGCCCGCGAGACGAAGCCAACCGTCAAACACTGGTGCCCGACGTTTCGATCTGCACAGCCCGCGCAGGCGAGAGACCCGCGGCCGCGGCAGCCTTTTGGGGGGAGAGAGGCTTGTTATGGCCGACTCAGAGGCCGTGGATGATGCACATTGAGCCAGGGACCACCTTTGATCGAAGAGAAGGGAAAAAGACTCGTCGGCCGGCGAGAGACATGTCGTGGATGCAGGGCTGGTCGGGTCGGGTCGGTCCTGGTTCAGATGCGACTGCAGATCTACACATCTCCATCCGAACTTGTAGTATGGTGTTCACATGGCGATATAAATAGAGATGGTGCCCTTCTCCAGAGCCCATGGCACCAGCCCGTCTTCCGCTCGAAAGAAAGAGGGAAGGAAGGAAAGCCATGCCTGGTCGCTGAGAGCCAGCGACCATCGCGAGAGCAGGTCGGGCCGTCGAGCAAGGCAGCACAGCCGGCCTCGACTAACAAGTTGGCTGTCAGTCAGGGATCAGAAAAACAGCCCAAGCCTTCTGTCCCATGCACCAAGGGAAAGCCTGAGCTTGGCGCAACTTCTCAAACCGGGCCTACTAGGAAGGGAACGAAGCTGGCTGACAAGAAGCCAAGATAGCAACCACCAAGGACCCGTCGCAACTGTATGACGGCGCCGGGGGAGGAGAAGCGGGCAGGGTCCCGGGTAGAGAAGGAAAGGATATCGGCATGTGCCCGTGCCCGTGCTCCGCGACGTAGGCTGCACAGCCTCTCGGGTCGGGTCTCCGGGGGTTGGCAGCTCATTGGAAGCCGACGATCCACGGGCATTGGCGTTTTGTTTCCTCGTCCTTGTAGGGCACAAGTCATTCATTATCTGATATCTCGTGACTGTTGCCTTACAAAGGCCACCTCGTCCGTCCGTGTATGCACGTGGTGTCTGTGATTGCTCGATGGCTGCGGCTATCATCGCCCCAAGCCCAAGAGCTGCCGCTGCCGCTGCCGCTGCCGGTATAGGACGAGACGAGAAGGGCCCAGGCCAAGCACCATCGGCTCAGCCCTCGCTCCGTCCCTGAAGACGCAAGCGCCCCCTGGTTGTCTTGATGAGAAATCGTGCGTCAATCCCCTCGTGGCATTGCAGACGCCCGCCGTCGTCCCGCCGCTCCAAGACTTTGGTCCATTGGATGCGCATGATGCGGGGGGAGTGGTTGAGTCTGGGGTCTGGATGCCCGCCTCCGTCGCACCAGAGCCTTCCTCCGGCGACCGCCGATTGCGTCTCGAACCGTCCTCGAGACGGCGCGGGCGCGGTGATGAATGAGGGCCAGATGCTTTGGCTTGCGCAGTCAGTTGAACCCCCTCCGGCTCGGCATGTGTCTTCAAGTCGTCCCGTAAAGACTCGACGGCCGAGGGCTGGCGGCGCCAAGGATGCATGTGCCGGCCGAACCTCGTCGCCGTGTCAGGCCAGAAGAGGCGGCAAAGCCCTGGGTAAAACAGTGACGGAAGGGGCATCGAAGCACCATCGAGGGATGGAGCTGGATGTGCAGCGTCGGAGGTCGCCGCCAGCTTCCTGTCGAGGCCGCTCCTATCAAGCCAACAACCTTGATCCAGCGGCTCGTTGCTTGACAAGATGCGCCGCAGCGTCTCAGCCGGCCGGGAGTAGCATTCCTGTAAGCTGTAGGGAAACAAAAGAGGCTTGTTTGCTGCACCCGTCATTGGACTGCGTGGGAATTCCATTATCAACGAGAAGAGGGGTCCGACGACTGAAAGAAGACTAGGACAAGCACAAGGGCAGGACTTGAGAAAGCAAGGTTGGACGTGTAAGCCGGTCAGTATGATGTCAACGACGCGAGGCCTATCAACAGAGAACCGACATATCAACGCGACGCCCACTCGGCACAGGCATGATATGTAGATAGCAGATAGACGGGCATCGGTATCTGACTTCTCCTTGCTCCCCACGGGACAATCTTGTCAACGACGGTAGCACTGCATCATGCATGCAAGCATGTGCCATCTGTCATCGAATGCTACACGCAGCGTCGTTATTTGGGTCGGGTCCGTCTGTGGTCGTCTTCTGCCCGGCCCCGCCTCCTTTTTCGCAGCCGTCTGCATCGCCATAGTCGGAGAAAGGAAAGCATGTCATTATGAGGGTGGATTGTCCATCTGCCCTTGTCGGGGGTCACAGGCGTTGGAGTCGAGGCCAGGCCGCACATAGCCACGGCCCAGCTTCATGGCCCAGGGTCCCCCTCGAGGCGACCGGAGGGTGTCTTCGCCCCTGTTAACCAGCAATCACGTATGGATAACCGGCAAGCAAAACAAGTAGGCTAGTGTGGCTAGTTAAGGCGTAGCGCCGATACCGTATATTTATATACGTATATCCCCCGGACCTACGTAGCAGACTCTTTAACCTATATATATATATCGTATATATATCGTAAAGTAAAGCTATTTATACCGCAATTTTTACTTTAAGCTACTACTATAATAAAGTCTTTTTTAAATACTACTTTTTTATTATTTAAAGAAGTATAAGCTACTTAAAATGTTTTTACTTATAGCTAAGGCTTTGCTTTTATAATAGTTATAAAGAGGCTTAATATAGTATAAGAATAGTACTAATAGTATAAGCTAACTAAGTGCGGGGAATACGCTAAGTAAGAAGCCCCGCTTTTAGTTATAACTTAATAAGTAGTTAATAGGCCCCCGTAATTAAAGCTAAGAGACTCTCCTTTTTATAAGCTTTAGTCTTATAATAAAGTAAGTAGCTAAGCAATACTATAACCTATTATACTATTTACTATCTTTACTACTTAATTAATAGTATCGCGAGACTATCTCCTTATAATTTTTAAAGCTTCCTTTTTAAATTACTTAATAAAGATAGTATAAGCGAAGGGATTATAAAGCGGTGCTAAACCGGCATAGCGAAGCGAATATAACCTTAATTAAGGCTTATAAGTATAAGAGATTTATTTAAATAACGAATCCGATTAAATACCCTCTATACTTAAGATAATAAAAGTGCTATTAAGAATATCCTTATTAGTAAGTACTTAGTCCCCGCTACTTTAAGAAAAATAAAAGGCCTTTTAAAGCTATATTAAGGAACTAAAGGAGACTTAATAGTTATAAGAGCGTATCGTATAGCTTAAAGAGGAAATATAAGAAAAAGAAGGTTTACTCCTTAATTAATCGAAAAGACGTTATTAATCGGACTCTTTTAATTTAATAGCTAGTTAAGGTAGCGAGGTAAAGCTTAAAAATATTACTTAGTTAGCTTAACTAACTAATTCTTAAAAACAACTTAACTAGCTTTATAACTTAAAGGATACGTTTAAAGCTATACCTTAATAATTCCGCTAAGATAACGTTAAAATCTTATTTATAGTAAATTATATATATACGAACTATAAAGTAAGATAGCGCTAATACCTTAAGGAATAACCGCTAATTAATTAAGAATAATATAGCGTAAGCTAGATTTATTTTAAGGAATAAATACTTATACTTATTAAGGATATAGTAAATAAAGAAATACTTTTAGTAACGTAGCTAAAAAACGCTTAATAGTAAGAAATATAGTCTTTATTAAAGTTTAGCCTTTACTTTAACTTTATTAAATAGTATTTTAAGCGGCTATAAAAGTTAATATAGTTATTAAGGTTATTCGCTAAGTTACGATTAAAGCTTTAAAAGTAACTTAACCTTTATTTAATACTTATTTATAAGTATAGTAAAGAAAAATTAGTTTAAGTAGCTTAATATTATTCAGACGCTATAAATAATAAGAAACGCCGTTTAAGCATAAGTGCTACGCCTTATAGCATAAAAATAAGGGGATAAGGCGCGGACTAATTACTACTAGTTAGGGCTAATACTATAGACTAATTACCGCTAGTTAAGGCCGGTACTATAAACTAATTACCGCTAGTTAAGCTAGTATAACGGACTAATTACCGCACGTAAACGTATATAAGGGTTTAGAAATAGTAAAAAGCTTAACTATTCTTTAAAGTATAGCTAGTTATTTTATACTTAGTTCTTTAAACTAATTTTAAGGATCTTTAACTATACTATCCTTTTATTTATTATTAGTACGTAAATAAACTATAAATATCCTTATAAAATCGCTTAATAAACTAAGTATAAGCCTAGTTAAAAATACTATAAACTATAGTTAAGGAGATCCCTTAAATATCCTTAAATATCCCTTAAAAATTGCGGTAAGGTTTATCCTATATCTTTTAAGGTGCTTTTTTAGTTAAAAACGGGTTAAACTATAGTTAAGATATCCTACGGAAATCCTTAAATATCCTTTAAAGATACCGGCGGAATCCGCTTAATAGTTTTTATAGTATTTTCTATAGTTAAAGATATTATAAAATATAGTTAGATATTATAAACTATAGTTAAGTAAGCTTTTAACCCTCTATAGTTATATCTTAAAAACCTTAGTAGGGTTTAACTAGTAATATTTATCGTATCTCCTTAAGTAAGCCTTTATAATATTTACTTTAAGCGTTTTTATTATAGGGTTTTATAAAGCTCCTTAAAAGTAAAGTAAGAAGTCTAAGTATAGCCGTTTAGATTTTATAATAACTCCCTTAAGTAAGAAAGAAAAGCTAACGTCCTTATTAGTTTAAAGTAAGAATAAAGTAAAGGGGGCGCTAAGTAATAGCTTTATAGTAACGTCTTTACGCTATATTAGTAATACGCTATCTTTATTCTTTTAATAGTTTTTTCGGCCTATTTAGCTAATAATAGGTAAGTAGCTTAAGATAGTTAATAAGTAGCTTTTATTATAAATCCTTATTTTATATTTAGTTATATATCTTTATTTTTATTAAGGCGATTAGCGCGTTTAGCTAAAACTTATAATAAAGTTTTCTAACTCTCCTTTAAGGTATACGTCTAAGTACTTATTAAGTAGTAAGAAGTCTCCGCGCTAAGGAATACTTAAATTCCTTAGTAGGATATATTATAAAAGACTAGCTTTATTTAGGCTTTATCTTATATTATTATCTTACTTACCTTTTTACGCTATTTTTAATTCTCCGCTAAATTTCTTATTTTACTTACTAGCTTTATAAGCTACTTATACATAAGATATTATATTTTACTTACTACCGCTATTATAGTTATCCCCCGCTTTTTATTACTAAGCTT
Organism: Ophiocordyceps robertsii; assembly: GCA_027405785.1. Classification (NCBI taxonomy): domain Eukaryota; kingdom Fungi; phylum Ascomycota; class Sordariomycetes; order Hypocreales; family Ophiocordycipitaceae; genus Ophiocordyceps; species Ophiocordyceps robertsii. The sequence continues at coordinate 90,660 of JAPEBW010000068.1, read as the reverse complement.
TTTAACCTTTTATTTTTTTTACTTAGCGTTACTACTTACGCTTTTCCGCTAACTAACGCGCGTTTAGTTATTAAGAAAGTATTAAAGTAAGGGTAAGCTATCCTACTAATATTAATAAGTATAGTTAGTATTAAGGTATAAAACGTTTATATTCTTACTTAAAAGCGGGTAATAAGGTCCTTAATAGCCTTAATACTTAACTCCTCGCTCTTAAGGTTTTAAATATGCTTAATAGTCTTAAAGAACCTTTTTATAAAGGGGGCCTTAAGGGCGAGAATATAAAGCGCGTAAATAGTGCGGCTAATAAAGCGGATATTAAAGCCTAGGAATTTTATTACTTAAGTTAAAGTTAAGTCGCGTTTAAACTCTTTATAGGCCTATAAGTAAAACTTAGCGTAGTTTATAGCTAGGTAGAAACTCTTAATTATTATAATCTCGTTGCTAAAATATAGGCCTGCGAAGCTAGGCCCGTTAAGGATTATATTAGTTATTACTAGCGGCTTTTATAAGATTAAGCAGCGGAATATATTATAAGGCTAGTTATCGCTATCTCTTTTAGTTAAGGAGGGACGGCGAATAAATTATAGTAAGGCGCTTATATGCTTTTATATAGCTAAGCTAAGTATAGCGGTAAGCGAAAAGAGCGTTTACTAAGTAAAACTAAATAAGTCCTTAAGGCTTATAGCGGCTATAAGCTAAGAAGGGGATTATATAATATAAGCTAAACTATATATAAAGTAAGATAAGGTTTTAGTTATAATAGCTTAAGACGCTACTATAAACTTAGCTATAAACTAGTTAAGCTAGGCCTTAAATATATAGTTAAGGATAGCGCGGATATTATTTTAGTCGTTTAGCTAAAGTAGGTTTTTACTAGCTATAGTAGCTACTATAAATCTTAAGATTATAGCGAGGTTAGCTAACTTAAAAGCGTTAAGTATTAGCTAGTTATTCCGCTAATAAAGATTTTTAGCTATACCTTAAAAAATATATAAGCGGTAGGGGCTTTTAAATAGTAAAAGCTAAGCGGAAGGTATAGCTAAGTTACTGTAAAACCGGCTATTTAAACTATATTATAGTATAAGGCTAAAAGGTAAGTTATTTAAGTTAAATATTTAAAGAGGGTAGTATAAGCCGTTTTTTATAGTGCTATAGTTTAAGTCGAATCCGTTAGCTTAAGCGCGGCTATAAAAGGCGGCGTAGGTTTATACGGAAGCTTAAACTTAAAGGTTTTAACTTTTACTAAAGGACTTAAAGCTATAAAGGATAGCTACCTTATTTTTATAAAGCTTAAGCGCTTACTTATATCCTTTATATTAAAGGCGTAAGGGCTTATAGAAAAGCGGGCTAAAAAAGTTATTGCGAAATAGCTAGTCTTAGCTATAAAAGACGTTAAACGATAAAAGAACTTAAAACGGGAGTATAAGAATTATAAGCTTAAGGTAAAGAAAGTTATATATATAAGAGTAAGTAAGGTACGGCGGGCTATAGCTAGCGGTAAAAGGAAATATAGTTATAAAAAGAAAAAAAGAATAAAAAGAAAGTAAGCGGCGGAGAGAATTTAAATAGGTATACTATAAGGCTAAAAAGGCCTTATTACTTAAGGTAAACGGCGGTATATTATTATTAAAATAACTAATTACCTTAAGTATAATAAGTTATAGTTTCTTATAACTTATAATAGCCTTTAAGTCTTATACTTAAGCTTAACCGCTTAATTTTCTTAATTAAAGAGTTTTATATTAAGTTATAAAGGCCGCGCGTTATGCTTTTATTCGAATTACTTAAGTAGCTAACTCCTTTTATGCTTTTTTAAAAGCTTTTACAATCTTTAGCGAAAAGACCGCTTTTTCGTTTACTTATAAGTTATAGCGACTTAGCTAGCCTTTTTAAGCTATAAAGAACTCCTTTTTTAGCTTTCTACCGCCTTTTTTTATTATATAGCATTATAAGATTCGTTTTACTTCTTACTTATTTAAGTAAAGTATCCTTTTATTTTTAACTAGTCTTAAGTATATAGCTAGCTTATTTACTAAGCGTAGTTATACTATTAAAACGACTAAATAGATATTAAAGGACCTTTTTATATCTAGCTAGTATATAAGCTATCTTACTTTAATAGTAACTTTAAACGGCTTAGTGTGTTTTTCTTAAAGCTTTATTCGTTTACTATTTATAATATAGTAGCTTTTACTAAGCTATAGCTAGACTTAATCGCTAGGCTTAAATTTTAGTAGGCGGTATTTCTTATTATATTTATCCTTTATAGCGGCTAAAGTATAAGCGATAGCTAACTTAGCTTCTTCTTATAAGACTTTTTAGTTTTATAAGTATAAGTAATTACTAAGAAACTAAAGGCCGTTATTTATTTTTATCCTTATAATAAGCTTACTAAAAGCTACGTAAATTACTAAGGAGAAGGAATTATTAAAGCTAAACTAAAAGGTAACTAGCGTATTAGTTTAGCGTAGGTTTAGGAAATTAGCGGTAAAGAATTATAGTGCGATTTTTATAGTTTAGTTTTGCCTTTTTAATAGGCCGTCGGTTTAAAGGTACTAAGCGGTAAATATAAAAAGCTTTAGTTTAAAGGCTTACTATAAGGTCTGCTAAAATACTAAGGTAAACTTTACGTTTTAGTTAAAGATTATCCCCTTCGGAATCCTTTAATTAGCGCGGAGTAGCTCGGTATATAACGCTTATACTTAGTCTTCCGCTAAAAACTAATTATTACTTAAAATAAGGAGATATATTTTTAAGAATTTATTAGTTATAGTTAGTAAGGTATTAAAGAAGTTCTTTTTAGGATCTTTTTATAAGGATTATTTAGCTTAAACTACTAAAAGCCTAATAGTAAAGTCTATTACTATAATATAATATAAAATTAATAAGCTTTAAATTAAGATAAGCTACCTTAGCGTCTTACTTTAATTAGTTTAATTATAGTAGTAAGTATTATAGCCGTTTATAACCTTATCTATATATTTACTAAGCTATAGGATTAAGAAGCTTTTAAATAGATCTTACTATATATAGGTATAGCTAGTATAAAAATATTTAGCGTAAGCGTCTTTAATAATCTCCTTAGCGTAAGTCTTAAGGATATATAGTCTCCGGCGTTTATCGTTCTCTATAAAGTATAGCAACCCTTATAACTAAAAGAATAAGAGTCTAGGGATACTATCTTTATCGTTAAGCTATACTATAATTTTTACTTATTATATATCCTCTATATATCTATCGATTATTTTTTAATAAAGCGGCAATTCGATTAATGCTTCCGCGTAGAGGAATACGCAGTTCGTTATCTTATTTTCCTAAATACGTTTTAATTCCCCTTCTTAGTTTAAGGATACCGGCTTATTATCTTAGTATAGTAAATATAAGAGCGCGTTTAGTATAACGTTTTTAACGCTTAGGATATAGCATACCTTAAGTAGGAATTAGCTTAAGTATTAAGACATAAGGACTAGCTTATTATTAGATTTTATATTAGTAAAGAATAAGGATTTTTAGTATACGATTCTATAAGTACTTATATAATTAGTAAAAACGATTACTTATAGCGTTCTTACGGATAGTACTATAGTATATAACTTATATACTACTTATATTAAACCGGCTACTTTAAGTTTTATAGGCTAGTATTAAGGTTCTCCGCCTTAAAAGGCGCGGCTTAAGTAAATAATAAGCTAGACCTTAGTCTAGGCTAGTAGCGTCTTTTTATCCTATTTTATACTTTCTTTTAAGTAAAAAGCTATAGCCGCTACTTTATATTCTTAGGATATATTAATTTAAATAAATAGTTATTAAGCGGGGTTAAAGTAGTAAATTGTTTAAAGCTTAGTAAGTTTCTTAATTAAAATCGCAAAGGCCTTTTCTTTTTTTAAAATAAGCTAAAAAGCGGCTTTCGCGGCGTATCGAGCCTATCTTTAGCCCCTTAAGGGGACTCCCTCTTCCTATCTTACTTAAAGTAGCTCTATCTTTTATTTTTATAAAACGTTAACTTTTTTAGCGAAATGCGGGACTATATAGTATAGCTACCCGGTAAGGCCGATCTATTTCTTACGCTATTATAAGCTTTTTAAGAACGCGATATCCCTTAAAGCTTATACGCGTTTATCTATATTTATTAAGCCGATAGCGTTTATTTTAAATCTAAGGAGCTATATAGATAGGTACGCTAAAAAGGACTTTATTCCGGATAAGGTAATATTATAGTTATAAAAGGCGCGGAATACGGCCTTTAAATATTAAAGGTGTTTTTCGGCCGTATTAAAGTAGATAATAATATTATTAATATAGGCCGCCGCGTATTCTTAGTATTTATAGATAACGTTATTAATAAACCTTTAAATATATACTAAAGAGTTCTTAAAGCCTATAAGTATTACTAATAATCTTTTTAGCCCGCGATAGCTTATAACTATAAACCTTTCTTACTAGTCTTAATAAACTAAGAACTAATAAAAAAATAATTATACGTTTACTATACTAATAAACTTCTTTTCTTAAAGGCGTTTAATTATATCGCTTTAAAGGGGCATTAAGTAAGCGTTTAAGGTAATAATAGCGTTAATCCTTATAAGTCTATAACTACTTATCCTTTTTTCTTTTTATTTACTATCTTTTATATTATAAATACCGGCGCCGTAAATAAGGTTAGCTTATAAACTCGTTTTAATTAACCTTACGCGGTTAGCTAGCTAAATATCGTATTTACTACCTTCTTATCTTTATTGCTTAATAAGTATAATCTTAATATAACTTATTAGTATTACTATCCTTTTATTAAAGGAATGCGTATATATTTTAATTTATCTATATATACTACTTCTTTATCCCTTTAAAGATAAGGAAATAATTAAAGAATATCTTAGACTTTTAATACGTATTTTAAGTCTTTAGCGTAGATTTAAACGCCCTTATTAATAGTAAGTTTAAGTAGGTCCTTTATTCGGCCGATTTTAAGTTTATAGTTTACTATAAGATCCTTTTATAAAAAGTCCTTAATAACATTTATTTTATCCGGATTTTCTATAAGGGCTTCCGCTAAGAAAGTAGTAGCGTCGACCTCCTTATATAGCTAAAACTACTTATTAAGGTCTATAATTATCCTTACCTTTTAGCTTTAGCTAAGTATTAGTAGTTCTTTAAAATAGTTTATTGCTATAAAGCTCTTATAATTTTATATTATTATTTAGGCGAGCTTAAGGTTATCGGGGAAAAATATTATATTACGTCTTAACGGCGGCGCTTAAACTTATATAAGTAAGGCATAGCTAAAACTAGCTAAAATCGTTATAATAACTAAGTAAATTACCCGTTTATATATCGCTAGTCTTAGCTAAACTATCTTAACTTTAGCTTTAATCCTTTTATAAGCCTTAATTTATAAGACTAATATAAAGTTAATAAGGTCCTCTTAATAAAGAACTAAAAAGTCTTAGCTAAGTAATATATTAGCTGCTAAGCGTTTTACTATCTAAGCGCCGATCCTTACCTTTATAACCGCGAGGCTACTATTTAGCCTTCTTAGTATATACGCGGTAAATTCTACTTATTTAATAGTAGCTATCCTTCTTACTTCTTAAATAAGAATTTATTAAAAGAAGTTTATAGTTATATCTTAAAAGGTCTTTACTAAGTCTGCTTAAATAAGGCTTTAGTTTGCCTTAGTATTTATATAAGCTTTAATGCTTATTTTAAGCCTTTTTTTCCGTAGATTAGTAAGCGTGCGTAAGTAAATCGTAACGGCCTATTAAGGTTTAATAGCTAGACGTTAAAGGAAGCCTTAACTATTTAAATGCTTTATAGCTTTTAAATAACTACTTACTATACTAAGCTATATCTTTATATAATAACGTCTTAGTTAAGGTTAAGGGGGTGTTTATCTTTAACGTATTAGTAAAGCTTATTCTTTAAGGGGAATGCTTTATTATAAAATCTATATACTTTATTAGCCTCTTATACTAAGTTTGCTATAGTATAGATTGCGGTTTCCTTTAAGCTTTTATTAGTATTTAACTAAGCTTTTTTTATATTATACTCTTTATTCTTTAAATAGTTATCGGTCTTTACTATAGTTCTTTTTTTAGTCGTAGGGTATACCCGCTTTAACTTTAGCGTTAGTAAGTATATAGTCCCGAAAGTTCCCTCTCTCTTAAGCCGGAGGACCTTAGCTCGTATTTTTAGCTATTTAAGCGGATTTCTCCCTTAACTTAGTAAGCGTTATAAAGCTTATAGTATATCCGCCCTTATTAAGCGGTTTAAGAATATAATTCTTAGCCTTAATAAGCCTTTAATAAATAGCTAAGGCGTCCCGGACTATTTTTTAAGTGCGTATAAAGTATAGCTAATCGGCCCTTGCCTTTTTATAGGTTAGACTTATTTTTTTCGCGCTAGTAAGTACTTTTAAGATCCTTAAGTATATTTAACTTATAGCTAAGGAAGAATTTCCTCGTATTTATTAATCTATTTATTAATATTCTTATTTCTTACTAAACGTTATAAGGATTCTTATAAGTAAATATCTAGCTTTTAGTAGATTATTAAAATTAAGTAGTCTAGCTAGTAAAGCGCGGCCTTAGCTTTATATTATAAGCGCGATATCTTAAACTTAAAGTCGAATCTTATTACTATATCTTTAATAGTAAAGTGCTTTTTATTAAGTGCTTATATCGCTATATTTAAGCGGATTCTAAACCGTTTTTATAAGGCGGAGATCTATTAGCTTAATTTAACGCTAAGCTCGCTAAGTTCTTTTTATTATAGTTCTAAGAAGTTCTTAGAATACTATTCCACCGTATTTCCTTAAAGGAAGGAAGGCAATTAAATAGCTAATTTGTTTATATAGGCCTTACCTTTACTAGCGTTTTAGCGGATAAAGTTAATAAAACGGTTTACTCCTTAAAACGTACTAGCTTTATTATTTTTTTAGACTTTGTTAAAAGATACTTTTAAAGGTCTTAATAGGTTAAATCTCCTTATATCCTTAGCTTATAGTTAAGGTTTTTCTTAAGGCTTAGTAAGCGCGTTTTCTTTCCTTAATACTTAAAAAAGATTAAGGAATTATTCGTTTAATATTATTATTATTCCTACTAAAAGGCTTAAAGCTATACTTAATCTTAATATCTACGCGCTAAGTATAAATAAGTTTAGCCCGCTAAGGGTATCGCTTACCGCGTCCTTATTGCTTATTATTAAGGTCTTAGTCTTAATACTCTCGCTAAGCGCTTAACCTTCTATCTTATATATATCTCGGAATCCGGTATACCGCGGGGCCCTTAGTATAAGAGGCTTATTTTTATTAATTAAAAGTCTTAAAAATGCCTTAATTAGTGCGGTTATAGCGGATAAGGCTAAATAGTAATACTAAACTAAGAAACTACTAAGTATCCTTTAAGGCGGATTTTTAATTAAGGCCTCCTTTAAGCTAAACTTTATTAATAGTATATAGTAAAAATATCCGCTAAGCTTATCGTCTTAAGAAAAAAGTAACTTTATTATAAGCTCGATTTAAAGGGTATTTAGTAAGTAAGGAGCCGGATAGTTTTAAAGTCGGCTTATCCTTACTTCTTTTATTTAAAGGATAATCGATCTGTTTAAGTAATACTAAATTTAGTTAAGTATTACTATTTATATATATACATATCTTTATTCGTATACACGCCTTATTTTAAAGATATGTATAAGCGCTAGCCCCCCTTACCTATTTATACCGCGCTTACTTAGTAAGTACCTATACCTTTTAAATAACCGCCCGCGCCTATATATATAGCTAATACTTAAGGGCGCGCCTATAACTTTGCCCGCGGCAGCGGTAGAGGGCCCGGATTAATTAACAGGCCGCGCGCGTATCTAGCGAGAGCTTTAAAGATGCGTTTTTTAAGCGAATTTAGAGGTAGCTAAGAGCGCTGCGTGTAGGCTGCGTGTGTAGGCTACGTGTGTAGGCGCGGGCGGGCGCGGGCGCGGGCATTTAAAGGGTACGGGTATTTACTAAGCGCGGGCACTATAAGTTAGTAAGGCGGGCTAGCGTTAGTACGTATCTTAAAAATAAGGCGTATGTATAAATAGAGATATATGTGTATATAAATAGTAATACTTATTTAGTTTACTTAGTTATATAGGTTTTATCGTTTTATAGTTTATCTTTTATTAGTATTTTAAAAGCGGATTGCTTTTTAAAGGGTAATAGTCTTAGCTTAGCTAAGTAAGACTTATTTTACGTCTTATTTAACTTTATAGGCTATCGCGGTATAGTACCTTAAAAAAAGGTAAAGGAGATTATTAAACTAATATACTTAGTTAGCCACGGCCTCTTCCGCTTTTATAGCTTACTTATCTTAAAGTTTTATTATAAGTATATTAAGGAAAAGGTGCTTATTATTAAGGTTAGACTTAAAGGCTAATAAGAGCTTCTTACTAAAAAAAATATCGTTTAGTATTTAACTTCCTATAAATTAAGTACTTAATCGTACGATATAATCGCTCTTAGCTTAGCGGATATTTAAGAGATTTTTATTTAAATAAGTAAGAATTACTATTATTTACTACGCTTTATAGCATAAAGATAAGGGGATAAAGCGCGGACTAATTATTATTAGTTAAGGCTAGTACTATAAACTAATTACTGTTAATCGAGGCCGGTACTACGGACTAATTACCGCTAATTAAGCTAGTATAATAGACTTATTACCGTATATAAATATATATAAAGGTTTAAAAATAGTAAAAAGCTTAACTATTCTTTAAAGTATAGCTAGCTACTTTATACTTAATTCTTTAAGCTAATTTTAAGGATCTTTAACTATACTATCCTTTTATCTATTATTAGTATATAAATAAACTATCAATATCCTTATAAAATCGCTTAATAAACTAAGTATAAGCTTAGTTAAAAATACTATAAACTATAGTTAAGGAAATCCTTTAAATATCTTTAAATATCCCTTAAAAATCGCAATAAGGTTTATCTTATATCTTTTAGAGTGCTTTTTTAGTTAAAAACGGGTCGAACTATAGTTAAGATATCCCGCGGAAATCCTTAGATATCCTTTAAAAATACTAGCAGAATCCGCTTAGTAGTTTTTCTAGTATCTTTTATAGTTAAAGACGCCGTAAACTATAGTCGGACGTTATAAACTATAGTTAAGTAGGCTTTTAACCCTCCGTAGTTATATCTTAAAAACCTTAGCGGGGTCTTACTAGTAATATTCGTCGTATCTCCTTAAGTAAGCCTTTATAGTATATACTCCGGGCGTTTTTATTATAGGGTTTTATCGAGCTCCTTAAAAGTAAAGTAAGGAGTTTAAGCGTAGCCGTTTAGATTTCGTAATAGTAAGCTTTAAATTAAGATAGCGCGGAATAAGTTTAAGATCCTTTAACTAAGGAAATTCCTATTATAAAAGAGGCTATAGTAGATAGTAATTAAGAGGTTTTTATTATTAAAGTACTATTAATACTTTAATAATAATAAAGGGAGACTTATATTTAAATACCCTTAAATATATCCGCGGCTAAGGTTATAGAAAAGGGCGAGGCTAAGGTTAAAGCTTATTTTAAAACTAAGGGGTTATCTATTTTAAATATAATAAGCTAGGTTACTATATAAATAAGTATATCTTAGCTTTAACTATAAATACTTTAGCGAATACCTTATATATTAAAGCCGCTTTATAAAGAAACGCTTTAAGACTAAAGTAAACGCCTCTCCTTTAGCTATATTAGTACTTTAAAGGGAGCTATTATAAACTCTTATAATACTACTAAGGCGAAACCTTATCGATATAAAGGTATACTTAAATACTTATAGTATAGTAAACTTAGTAGATATATATTTCGTATGCTAATAAAGCTTACTATAAGCCTTATTATTATATCTTAAGCTTTTAAGACTAAGCGATAGTTAAGTAAATAACTATAAAGTCTAGGAGGTTTTAATAAGAATTACTAATATAAGAGGTACCGAAAAGATAATTACTTAGTACTATGTTAGTACTAATAAGTTAACGCTAAATAACTATATACTAATTTTATAGTTAACTATAGTAATTACGAATAAGAGAATCTATATTATTTTATAGAAAAAGTAATAGTAGTTTAAGCACTAAATCGGTAGCGGTACTCTATAAAGTCTACGAAAATTTATAAGGGATTGCTAAAACAAAGCCCGTATCTATATAATCGCTATTAATCTTAAGCTAATTCCGTTACTAAATAAGAATAATAATAAAAGGATTCTAAAAAGAGAATAGACTAAGTTATTATTAACTTTATACTAATTTAAAGACGTATTTTTAGTAAATAAGTCTAACTTATTATTAATTAAGAAAAGAATAGATTATATAATTAACTTAACTTCCGGTATAAAACTACTCTTTAGACCGATTTACCCTCTATCCCGCAACGAATTATAAGTATTAAAAGACTAAATTAGTAACTTTATAAACTACGGTATTATCTAGGAATTATAAAGCTTAGTAAGCGCACTAATCCTTTTTATCTTAAAGAAGGACGGCAGCCTTTATCTTTATATAAACTACTAAGGACTTAACCGCATTATATAAAAGAATTAGTACCCTTTACTTCTTATTTTTAAGATCTTTAACCGCTACTAAGGAGCTAAATTCTTTTTTAAGATTAATATTTTAAACGTATACTAGCATATTTATATAAAAGAAAGCAATAAGTAAAAGATAGCCTTCCGATTATGCTATAAATACTTCGAATACCTTATTATACTATTTAGCTTAATTAACGCTTTAACTACTTTTTAAAGCTATATAAACTAAGTGTTAAAAGGCCTTATTAATACTATTTATATAGTATATCTTAATAATATTCTTATCTTCTTATAAAGAAAAGAAGAATATACTAAATACCTTTAATAAGTTATAAAGAAGCTATATATAGCATAACTATTTATAAAGCTATTAAAATGTATTTTATTAATAATTAATTAAGTTCTTTAGTTTTATTTTATTAGTTAAGAGAATATTAATAAATCTTTAATAAGTAAAAGTAATTGCTAAATAGCTAATACTTAATACTTATTAAGATATTTAAGTCTTTCTTAGCTTTAATAACTACTACTATTGTTTTATCTACCGCTACTTTTATATAATAATACCTCTTACTATATTATTAAAGGGTAGTAGTAGTAGTAAAAAGCTAAGGAGAGTAAACTTAAACGCGACCGATTTTATAGCGTTTTAGTCCTTAAAAGACATATTTACTAATATACCCTTACTTTAATACTATAACTTAAAGAGGTATACTTAAATTAAAACCGATATATTATAATATATAATAGCAAGCATTTTATCCTAGCTTAACGATAAAGGTCGCTACTATTTTATTATATTTTAATTAAAAAAGTTTACCGGGGCTGAGTTAAACTATAAAGTCTTAGACTAAGAACTATTTACTATTATAAAGTTATTTAATTACTAACGATATTATGTTAAAGGAGCCGCGTAATAAGTAAAGGTCTTATCTAACTATTTTAACCTTTAAACGTTTATACGCTAAACCTCCCTTAATTAAAGATAAGCATAATAGTATATATACTTAGCACTATTCGACTTTACAATTAAGCATAAGGTAAGGAAATTAAACCCGGCTAACGTACCGTTAAGAATGCTTAAATATAAAGGTAAAAGGCCCCCGTTTATAAAGTTATTATTAAAGCTTTAGTTAAAGCTAGCATCGATAAATTATATAACTATTAATAATCTATAAAGGGATAATAAGAAGTCTTTATAAGTAAAAAAAAGCTTAACCTTAAGCCGGTATAAGTATAGTAAGTTGCTTTTATATTAGGAAAATATATAAGCTTTTATATAGCGAACTACTACTAACTTAAGAGTAGATATTAAGTAGCTAGCTATATAAGCTAAAAAGAGAGCTAGTTATAAATAGCTACTCTTAAGAAAAACTATAAAAGATATAGCTTATAGCCTTTAAGTATACGCTATAAAAGTTCTTAATACTTTGCTAAAATTGCTAAAACGCACTTAAAGTAAAGATATAGTAATTGCTTAACGAAAAGCGACTAAAGACTTTTTAAAAGAAAAGTATCTTTAGTTATTATAACTAAATAGATTACTACTATAAAAAGGACGAATCGTAGTACCTTTTAATATTACTTTATAGTAAGAGTTAATATAACTTTACTATAACGACTTATTAGTAAGATACTTCGGAGGCTAATAAATAAGTAAATTACTATAAAGGAATTTCTATAAAAATAATATAGTAAGAGATATTAATTAATATATCTAAGAATGCTTAGTATATTAAAGTGCTATATTAAAAAGGTATTGCCTTTATAGCGCTATATAATTATTCCTATACCCTATATAACTATAAGAAGAACGATTAATAGACTTTACTATAAGTTTACTAAAAGTATAAACGATAAGAAGTTAACTTAATATTAGTAATCGTAGATTAATATACTAAGTACTACCTCTTTATTCCGTATTTTAAGATAATAAACGCGCTTAAGCTAGTGAGGGCATTTTATTATAATATTACGTTAGTATATAGGCCCTTAAAAAGCATAGTTATAAATAAAGGATTACTATTTACTAATAAGTTTTAGTTAAACTTATATTTTATCTTATAAGTAAAATATAGGTTATTAATAGCGTTTTACCTTTAAACTAATAAGTAAATAAAGCGTATAAATTAAGCAGTATACTACTACTTACGATACTTTATAAATTTAAAATAAATAAACTAAGCGTCCTTTTTTTAAGTAGTATAATTTATATATAATTATATAACTAATACTACTACTAAGCTATCCCTTAATAAGGTACTTTTTAGCTACTAGCTAAACTTTTATATTAATATTAAAGACGATGTTATAAAAGGGGAGGTACTTAAAGTAAAAGTAAGAATTAATAAGCTAAAAACTTTATAATAACGACTTAAAGAATACTAATAAAAAGCTACTAAAGCGTAAGCGAAGTATTATAACCTTAAGTACTAATTTTTTTTACTTAAAGTTAGTAACCTTATTATGCTTTTTATAAAGAATTTATACTTTAAGGATTAAAAGAGAAAGCTACCTCCTAAGTATATCGGGCCTTTTTAAGTACTATAAGCTATTAAGAAGTAAGCTTATTATTTAGCTCTCTTAAATAAGTACTTATATATATATAATATATTTTATATTAGCTTATTAAAACCTTAAAAGGAAAGGCTAAGCGACTAAAAAAGCGCTAAACCGTTAATAATACCTAACCTTTAAGATAAAGAAGGTAAATAAGAAGTTTAAGAAGTACTAAATAAAAAACGCGTTAAATGTAATATCTTTTTCTTAGTTAAGTAAAAAGGATAGTTAGTAAAGTATAACTAGTAAGTTAATGCTAAGGATATAGTAAATAGCTAAGCACTTATTAGCGAATACTTTACTAACTTTATTAAGAAAAAGAAGAAACGTAAAACTAAGTAAAAGCTAAGACGTTAAGGGTATAAGAATAACTTACTTATTAAGTTACGATTCTTTACTAACTTAATACCTATTCGCTACTAATTAACTATATTCTTAATTAAGGTAACTATTTATAAATTAGTAAAATATAAAACGGGGAAGAAAAGCAAGCGAGAGTAAATAACTAAAAGAAAATATAAAGCTAAGCTAAGTCCTCCTTAAAATAATAATAATAAAGGAAAGAAACTATAAGCTAAGCTATTACTACTTTACGTTATTAATAAAAAAGAGATAAAAGAAAGATAAAAGAAAAGATAAACCTAAGCCGTCCTTTACCTATATTAATACTTTGCTAATATTGCGGGAACTTACTAAATAGTCCCTTTATCTATATTAGTTAAGGAGGGAAACGTTAATATTTCCCTCTTTTTTATTAGCTATATCTTAATTAGTATAGCACTTACCTCCGCTTTTATAATAAGTAAGGCGTATCGCTAAGATATATAGCCTATATTACTTATAAGTAGCTAGAGTTTTAACCGTGCTTCTTAAGTACGGTACTTTAAACTAGCTATATTAATATTAAAGGGCGGCGCTAAGGTTAACTAAGTAAGTAGCTTACGCCGCTTATTAATAAGCGTGCGATAATCGCTACGTTAAGACTAAAAGATCGTTAGCTAATTATTAATATATTGATTATATATTAATTACTATTATATCCTTTTTAGTACTTATTATACCGTTTTCTTTTTAATAAGTTATCTTAGTAATATTAAACGCTTTATAAAGATACTAAGCGATTATAGTAAGACGGCGGCGAGCCTTTTCGCTAAATATTAAGGTATTATTATCGCTATTATCGTCCTTAAAGTCGGTATTATTAACGTTAAGTATATTAAGCTCTTAAATATAATTAAGTATAGCGACTATATCTATATAGTCGCCGGCTATAAGTATAGTCGCTTATATAATAATTAGCTAATAAATAGCGATAATAAATTTAATTAATAGTTATAGTTAATTAATAATATACTTAATTATAAGTAGCCGTATATTAATAGCACTACTTATACCTTACGGAGGTAACGCTAAAGAAAATATACTTAATTTTTATAACCTTAGTAGGCTTTAGCTTAAATACTTTATAAGCTATAATAGCGGTATAAAAACAATATATATACTAAAGTTTAGCGGGTATTATACTGCTAATATAAATAGCGCGGGCTTTAGCCTTAAACTATATATATTTTACTTAGAAAATAATAAGGATATTAGCCTTATTATTACTTATATTAATTTAAGTATTATTATCGCTATCGCTATCGCTACTACCCGTTATATTAAGCTACTTTCCCTTTAAGAGAGGCGTAATAAGCGGAGTATTGCGGCTAAGTATCGTTAGTATCTTAAGGCTTAATCGGTCTTATTATTACTACTACTCTTAAAAAGTAGTATTATTATTAATACTATTAATATTAAGGATAAAGGACTTACTTTATACTTACTAATTATTAATAAGTATATTAATAGCTATATCCTTAAAGATAGGCGTAGGGTTAAGTATAAGCACCTCTTTAAGAGGTGCTCCCTTATTATAAAGTAATAGTAAGCTAAGTATCTCCTTAGCTTAACTTCTCTTAGTATTAGTGCCGGCCTTTCCGGCTAAAGGAGAGTTAAGGACTTAAGGAGAACCTTAGTTACGACTATAACGCTTTAAGAGCGAACCCCTTAAGAGTTAATGCTATATTTAACGTAGGAAATCGGCGCGCTTATTAATTAAGCGCGGCTTCGGAGTATAAGGCATATTAGCGATAATAAAGAGGTATAGAATATATATTAAATAAAGAGCGAAAAGGTATAGAAAACTTAACGGTAAATAATTGCGGAAGAGTTAAAGAGGGGAAGAAAATAAAAAGTATAAGAATAAGTATAATAAACTTTTAATTAATATATTACTATTAATATATAGGCATAATACTTATAATTGCTTAAAGGTAATTAACGTTACTATAACCCTATATATAACCTTATATATTTCATACTATATTTAATTATATATAACTATTAAACGTATATACTACTATATTTTAATTATATATACTTATATAATAGTTTTAATTAAGGATATAATTATTACTTTATATTACTAAATTCCTTATAATAGTATATTTAATATAATCTTAACTAAATAGTTAAGGGCGTTTATTATAAAAGGGGGATAATTATAAAAATAGTATTAATAGTATAAGCTAACTTAGTGCGGGGAATACGCTAAGTAAGAAGCCTTACTTTTAGTCTTAACTTAATAAGTAGTTAATAGGCCCCCGCGATTAAAGCTAAGAGACTCTCTTTTTTATAAGCTTTAGTCTTATAATAAAGTAAGTAGCTAAGTAATACTATAACTTATCGTACTATCTACTATCTTTATTACTTAATTAATAGTATCGCGAGACTATCTTCTTATATATTAATTATAAAAATAGTACTAATAGTATAAGCTAACTAAGTGCGGGGAATATGCTAAGTAAAAAGCCCCGCTTTTAGTCCTAACTTAATAAGTAGTTAATAGGCCCCCGCGACTAAAGCTAAGAGACTTTCCTTTTTATAAGCTTTAATCTTATAATAAAGTAAGTAGCTAAGCAATACTATAACTTATTATACTATTTACTATCTTTACTACTTAATTAATAGTATCGCGAGACTATCTTTTTATATATAGCCGCTTTTTATTTTTACTTTATTATACTACTTAAAAGGGCGTAAATATATTAACTATAATAATAAAGCTATTACTAAACGCTATAAGATAAGCACTTAAATAACTTAATACCCTTTCCGGCTAATATTAAAGCTAAACTAGCTTTAAAAGTCTTAATTAGTCTTTTATGCTTTTATTACTAAAGACTTATATTATTACCTTTTTATTAAAGTAATAGCTTATATAAAGTATAAAGAAAAGTTTATTATAAAATACTTTTTTTTAATATTATTTAAGTATATAATAATAGCTTATAGCTAGTTATTATTATAGTATAGCTATAAGCACGTTTTTTTAAAGACTTTAACTTTATAAGTATTATACTTTAATAGGTTTATAATATCTTAGCTTAGTATTATAAGAAAGAACTTACTAAGCGTATACTATTATTATTTCTTTATAATTAGCTATATTACTTAAATAACTTTTTTATAAAAGATATACGTGATTAAAAAAGCCGCTTTTCTTTGCTTTTTATTGCTTTAAAAAGTAGTATTTAGCTACTCTCTTAATTTAATAATATTTAGTAGCTTAATTATACTAATAAAACTTATTGCTTTAATATATTACTCCTTTATATATATAGTATAATATATATAAAAATGACTTTTTTAATAGCTTTAATTTTTTTACTTAGCGAAGCTAAGCTTAATTACTATTTAGCTATTATAGCCTTACTTATATAACCTGCTAAAACGGGAATTTAACTACTATAAGTTATTATTATAAACTATAATTTAGCCCTTATTAACGCCTAAATAAGCTTTAAAAAGCTTAAATATATAATTTAATTACTTTGCTACTAGTATATTAATAAGAATATACTTATTAAGTATAAAGCTTACTTCTTTAAAGCAATAAAAAACGCATAAAGCAGCTAAATTAAGCGAGTACTAAGCTTCGTATTTATTATAAGCTATGCTATAAGAAAAGCTATAGTTATAATATAGTAAATACCTTAAAGTTAAGCTAATATATAACTAAAGTTATATAAGACTTTACCTAAACTTTACTTTAACTTAGCATAAACTTAACTTAAGTATAGGCTACTTAAGTAACTTTTATAAGTAAGAAGTTATATAGCCTAAATAAAGTTTTCCTTCTTCCTTCCTTAGCTTTAAATAAATAATTACTAAGCTACGTGCTATTAAACTAAGTATATACTAGCTTTTAATAGTATTATTTCTTTAAAAATAAAAAGGTCTTATTTGCTTAAATACTATAAATACTTTTAATAAGCGCTTTTAAGTATATGAAAAAGTATTATAAAACGTAAGATATAAGCATTCCGGCTACTTATATATTAGTATATAAAATATAAGTATATAGATTATAATTAATATCTTAACCCTTAATTAAAGCTAAGGCAAGACCTTTTATTAGTATAGTATTATTATACTATCTCTCCGTAGTAAGTAGTAGTAATTCCTTTAGTATAGGTTTGATTCCCGCGCGAGAAAGTAGACTTATAAGTCTATACGGAAATAGGCTCCTTTTAAGCGCGCGTAATAATATAAGCGTACGTAGCTTTTAGCTACCGGCTAAATAAACTAAAGAAGTCCTATCTTATAAATAATAAGGACGTTATTGTCTTTTCTTTTAAGGTAGTAATTATTATAGAACGTAAAATATAAGCGTTTTAGCTACTTATATATTAGTATATAAGATATAAGTATATAGATAATAATTAATATCTTAACCCTTTACTAAGGCTAAGGTAAGACCTTTTAGTAGTATAGTATTATTATACTATCTCTTTATAGTAAAAGGTAAGGCACTTACTTACTATTATATATTATACTTTATAAACTTAGCTAAAGCTTTAAGAAAGAAGATTATTTATTTCTTTATTAATTAAAGCTATTAATTTAAGTATATTATAACCTTAGTTATTAAAAGCTTATCTTTTATAATAAAGTAGATCTTTTAGTTTTTAATAAAAAACTTTATAACTATCTTTAAAAAGTTTAATATGTTTTAAGTATATTAAGCTTTTAAAATTAAAGTTCTTTATTATTATAAAATATATAAGCTTATAACCTTTAC
Organism: Ophiocordyceps robertsii; assembly: GCA_027405785.1. Taxonomy (NCBI): domain Eukaryota; kingdom Fungi; phylum Ascomycota; class Sordariomycetes; order Hypocreales; family Ophiocordycipitaceae; genus Ophiocordyceps; species Ophiocordyceps robertsii. The sequence continues at coordinate 72,415 of JAPEBW010000068.1, read as the reverse complement.
TTTTTAGGACTTATATCTACTTATATATAGGAAAGTCTTTTTTAAAGCCTTTAAGCTTATAGCTAAATAATACTATATAATTTAAACAAACTTATATATAAAGAAGCTTATATAGCTATTAAACGGCTACTTTATTTAATAAGGTTACCTTTATACCTTTACTATTAATATAAGCTTATTATACTACTATTCTATTTTTAAGTAGCTTAAAAAAAAGGTATCGCTTTAGCTTAATAACTTTAACCCTTTTTAGTATATATAGTTATTATAAAGTATTATAAGTCTTAAAGCCCTTTAAAAGCCACTTATTATATATAGTAAAAGAAGGCTAAAAGGCGCCTTTAATATTAAGAAAGCACGTAGTATATAGCGTAAGCTATTAATATATAATATTATAAAAAGCTTTAAACGTGCTAAAGCTATAAGGCCGCCGCTATTAATCGTAGTAGCGCCGCTAGCACTTAATACTAACGCTATAAGTAAGATAGCCTTTATATAAAGCTTATAATACTTTTAATAGCATAGCGATTACTACGCTTTATAGTATAAGGATAAGGGGATAAAGCGCAGACTAATTACCGCTAGTTAAGGCCGGTACTATAAACTAATTACTATTAGTTAAGGCTAATACTATAAACTAATTACCGCTAATTAAGCTAGTATAACGGACTAATTACCGTATATAAACATATATAAAGGTTTAAAAATAATAAAAAGCTTATCTTTTTTTTAAAGCATAGCTAGCTACTTTATACTTAGTTCTTAAAGTTAATTTTAAGAATTTTTAACTATACTATTTTAACGTTTATTGTAAATATATAGATAAACTATATATATTCTTATAAAATCACTTAATAAACTAAGTATAAGCTTAATCGGAAATACTATAAACTATAGTTAAGGGAATCCCTTAAATATCCTTAAATATCTTTTAAAATTTGCAGTAAAGTCTATCCTATATCTTTTAAGGTACTTTTATAATTAAAAATAAGCTAAACTATAATTAAGATATCCCGCGGAAATCCTTAAATATCCTTTAAAGATACTAGTAAAATCTGCTTAGTAGTTTTTATAGTATTTTTATAGTTAAAAATATTATAAACTATAATTAAATAGGCTTTTAAGCTTTTATATTTATATCTTAAAAACCTTATTAAGATCTAACTAATAATATTTATTATATTTCTTTAAGTAAGCCTTTATAATATATACTTTAAGCGTTCTTATCGCGGGGTTTTATAAGGCTTCTTAAAAGTAATATAAGGAGTTTAGGTATAGCTATTTAGATTTTATAATAACTCCTTTAAGTAAAAAAAAAAGGTAACGTCCTTATTAGTTTAAAGAGGAAATAAAGTAAAGGGGGCGCTAAGTTATAGCTTCGTAATAACGTTTTTACGCTATATTAATAGTATATTATCTTTATCTTTTTAATAGTTTTTTTAGCCTGTCCGGCTAATAGTAGTTAAGTAGCTTAAAATAATAAGTAGGCGGCTTTATTATAAATCTTTACTACTTATTTAGTTATATATTTTCGTTTTTTTAAGGCGACTAATATATTTAGCTAAAACTAATAATAAGGTTTTTAACTTTCTTTTAAGCGTGCGTTTAAGTATTTATTAAGTAGTAAGAAGTCTTTACGCTAAGGAATATTTATTTTTTATAGTAAGATATATTATAAAAAACTAGCTTTATTTAAGCTTTATCTTATATTATTATCTTACTTACTCTTTATACTATTCTTAATCCTCCGCTAAGTTTCTTATACTACTTACTAGCTTTATAGACTGCTTATAAGTAAGATATTATATTTTACTTATTACTATTATTATAGCTATCCCTTACTTTTTATTACTAAGCTTTTTAACTTATTATCCTTTTTACGTAGCGCTATTACTTATACCTTTTTATTAATCAACGTATATTTAACTACTAAGAAAGTATTAAAGTAAGAATTAGCTATTTTATTAATATTAATAAGTATAGTTAATATTAAAGTATTAAACGTTTATATTCCCGCTTAAAAGCGGGTAATAAAGTTCTTAATAGCCTTAATACTTAACTCCTTACTCTTAAAGTTTAAAATGTATTTAATAGTCTTAAAAAACCTTATTATAAAAAGGGCGTTAAGGGTAAAAATATAAAGCGCGTAGTTAGTATAGCTAATAAAGCAGATATTAAAGCCTAAGAATTGTATCACTTAAGTTAAAGTTAAGTAGCGTTTAAACCTTTTATAAGCTTATAAGTAAAACTTAGTATAGTTTATAATTAAGCGAAAACTCTAAATTATTATAATCTTATTATTAAAGTATAGGCTTATAAAGCTAAGCTTATTAAAGATTATATTTATTACTATTAGCGGCTCTTATAAGATTAAGCGGCGGAATATATTACGAGTTTAGTTATCGCTATATCCTTTAATTAAAAAGGGATAGCGGATAGACTATAATAAGGCGCTTATACGCCTTTATATAGCTAAGCTAAGTATAGTAATAAGGGGAAAGAGCGTTTATTAAGTAAGACTAAACGGGTTCTTAAAGCTTATAGCGGCTATAAGCTAAAAAGGGGATTTTATAGCGCGGGCTAGACCGTATATAAAGCGAGATAAGGTTTTAGCTATAATAGCTTAAAACGCTATAATAAATCTAAATATAAACTAGTTACGCTAAGTCTTAAATATATAGTTAAGGACGTTATAGATATTTCTTTAATTATTTAACTAAAGCGGGTTCTTACTAGCTATAATAGTTACTATAAATCTTAAGACTATAGCGAGGTTAGCAAACCTAAAAGCATTAAGTATTAGTTAGTTATTTTATTAATAAAGATTTCCAGCTATATCTTAAAAATTATATAAGTAATAAGGACTTTTAAATAGTAAAAGCTAAGCGGGAAGTATAGCTAAATTATTATAAAACCGGCTATTTAAACCACGCTATAGTATAAAGCTAAGGGGTAAGTCGTTTAAGTTAAGTATTTATAGGTAGTAATATAAGCCGTTCTTTATAATACTATAATTTAAGTCGAATTTATTAGCTTAAGCGCGGCTATAAAAAGCGGCGTAAGTTTATATAAAAGCTTAAACCTAAAGGTTTTAACTTTTATTAAGGGACTTAAAGCTATAAAAAATAGCCGCCTTATTTTTATAAAGCTTAAACGCTTACTTATATCCTTTATATTAAAGGTATAAAGGCTTATAAAAAAGCAGGCTAAAAAGGTAGTTATAAAATAGCTAGTTTTAGCTATAAGAGATATTAAATAATAAAGGAACTTAAAACGTAAATACAAAGATTATAAACTTAAAGTAAAGAAGGTTATATATATATAAGTAAGTAAGGTATAGCGGGCTAAGGCCGGTAGTATAAGAAAATATAGTTATAAAAAAAAGAAAGAAAAAGGGAGAGAGCGGGCAGTAAAGAGAATTTAAATAAGTATATTATAAGGCTAAAAAGGCCTTATTACTTAAAGTAAATAGTAGTATATTATTATTAAAATAACTAATTACTTTAAGCACGGTAAGTTATAGTTTCTTATAGCTTTTAATAGCTTTTAAGTCTCGTGCTTAAGCTTAACCGCTTAATTCTCTTATTTAAAAAGTTTTATATTAAGTTATAAAAGCTACGTATTATACTTTTATCTAAACTACTTAAGTAGCTAACTTTTTTTACACTTTCTTAAAAGCTTTTATAATTTTTAGTAAAAAGACTGCTTTTTCGTTTACTTATAAGTTATAGCTACTTAGCTAGCCTTTTTAAGCTATAAGAAACTCCTTTCCTAGCTTTTTACTGCCTTTTTTTATTATATAGCTTTATAGGATTTATTTTACTTCTTACTTATTTAAATAAAGTATCTCTTTATCTTAAACTAAGCTTAAGCGTATAGCTAGCTTATTAGCTAAGTATAGTTATACTATTAAAACGACTTAATAGATATTAAAGAACTTTTTTATATTTAATTAGTATATAAGCTATCTTACTTTAGTAGTAACTTTAAACGGCTTAGTACGTCTTTCTTAAAGTTTTGCTAGTTTACTATCCGTAATATAGTAACCTTTATTAAGCTATAGCTAAACTTAATTGCTAGGCTTAAATTTTAGCAGGCGGTATTTCTTATTATATCTATTCTTTATAGCGGCTTAAGTATAGGTAATAGCTAACTTAGCTTGTTTTTATAAGACCTTATAGTTTTATAAGTATAAGTAGTTATTAAGGAACTAAAGGCTGTTATTTATTTTTATCCTTATAATAAGCTTACTAAAAGCTATATAAATTATTAAAAAGAAAGAATTACTAAGGCTAAACTAAAAGGCAATTAGTATATTAGTTTAGTATAAGTCTAGGGAATAAATAATAAAGAATTATAATATGATTTTTATAGTTTAGTTTTGCTTTTTTAATAAGCTATTAGTTTATAAGTATTAAGCGGTAAATATAAGAAGCTTTAATTTAAAAGCTTATTATAAAGTCCGTTAAAATACTAAAGTAAACTTTATATCTTAGTTAAAGATTATCCTTTTTAAAATCCCTTAATTAGTATAAAGTAGCTTAATATATAACGCTTATACTTAGTCTTTTACTATAAACTAATTATAACTTTTAATAAAGAGATATATCTTTAAGGATTTATTAGTTATAATTAATAAGGTATTAAAGAAATTCTTATAAGATCTTTTTATAAGGATTATTAAGCTTAAACTACTTAAACCTTAGTAATAAGGTTTATCGCTATTATATAATATAAAACTAATAAGCTTTAAATTAAAATAAGCTACTTTAATATCTTATTTTAATTAGTTTAGTTATAATAATAAGTATTATAGCTATTTATAACCTTATTTACGTATTTATTAAGCTATAAGATAAAGAAGCTCCCGGATAGATCTTATTATATATAAGTATAGCTAGTATAAAAATATTTAATATAAGCGTTTTTAACGATCTCCTTAATATAAGTCCTATAGATATATAGTCTTTAGCGTTTATTATTCTTTATAAAGTATAGCAACCTTTATAAATAAAACAATAAAAGTCTAAAGATACTATCTTTATTACTAAGCTATATAATAATCTTTACTTACCGTATATTCTTTATATATCTATTAATTGTTTTTTAGTGAAGTAGCAATTTAATTAATACTTTTAAGTAAAGAAATATATAGTTTATTATTTTATCTTCTTTAATTTATTTTAATTCCCTTTCTTAGTTTAAGGATACCGGCTTATTATCTTAATATAGTAAACGTAAAAAAGCGTTTAATAAAACGTTTTTAACGCTTAGGATATAGCATACCTTAAGCGGGAATTAGCTTAAGTATTAAGAAGTAAGGGCTAGCTTATTATTAGATTTTATACTAATAAAGAATAAGGATTTTTAGTATATAATTGTATAAGTACTTATATAGTTAATAAAGATAACTACTTATAACGTTCTTACGGATAGTATTATAGTATATAACTTATAAACTACTTATATTAAACCGGCTACTTTAAGTTTTATAAGCTAGTATTAAGGCTCTCCGCTTTAAAAAGCGCGGCTTAAGTAAATAATAAGCTAAACCTTAGTCCGGGCAAGTAGCGTCTTTTTATTTTATTTCGTGCCTTTCTTTAAGTAAAAAGCTATCGCCGCTACTTTATATTTTTAAGATATATTGATTTAAATAAATAGTTATTAAGTAAAGTCGAAGTAGTAAATTATTTTAGGCTTAGTAAGTTTTTTAATTAGATTAACGAAAGCTTTTTCTTTTTTTAAAGTAGGTTAAAAAGCGGCTTTCGCGGCGTATTATGCTTACCCTTAGCCCCTTAAGGGGACTCCTTCTTTTTATCTTACTTAAAGCAGCTTTATCTTTTATTTTTATAAAACATTAACTTACTTAGCAAAATATAAAACTATATAGCGTAGCTACTTAATAAGGCTAATCTATTTTTTAAGCTATTAAAGGTTCTTTAAAAACGCGATATTTTTTAAGGCTTATACGCGTTTATTTATATTTATTACGCTAATAGCGTTTACTTTAAATTTAAAGAGCTATATAAATAGGTATACTAAAAAGGGCTTAAGTTTAGATAAGGTAATATTATAATCGTAAAAAGCACGGAATACTACCTTTAAGTATTAAAGGTGTTTTTTTAACGATATTAAAGTAAATAATAATATTATTAATATAAGCCGCCGCGTATTTTTAGTATTTATAAAAAACGTTATTAATAAACCTTTAAACGTATACTAAGGAGTTTTTAAAGCCTATAAGTATTATTAATAATCTTTTTAGCTTATAATAGCTTATAACTATAAACCTTTCTTAGTAGTTTTAATAAACTAAAAACTAGTAAAAAAAACAATTATATATTTACTATACTAATAAACCTTTTTCTTTAAAAGCGTTTTATTATATCGCTTTAAAGCGGCATTAAGTAAGTATTTAAGGTAATAATATTATTAATCCCTTATAAGTCTATAACTACTTATCTTTTTTCCTTTTTATTTACTATCTTTTTTACTATAAATACTAATACCGTAAATAAAGTTAGCTTATAAACTTATTTTAATCGTCTTTATTTAGTTAGCTACCTAAATATCGTATTTACTACCTTATTATCTTTATTGCTTAATAAGTATAATTTTAATATTACTTATTAATATTAATAACTTTTTATTAAAGGAATATATATATATTTATAAATCTTTAAATAAATTTATATATATTTACATATATTTAAATATATTTAGATATATTTAGATATATTTAGATATATTTATATATATTTATATATATTTAGATATATTTATTTATATTTATATATATTTATTTATCTTTATATATATTTATATATATTTAGATATATTTAGATATATTTAGATATATTTATATATATTTAGATATATATATATATATTTAGATATATATATATATATTTATATATATTTATATATATTACTTATTTATTCTTTTAAAGGTAAGGAATTAATTAAAAGATACTTTAAACCTTTAATATTAATTTTAAGTTTTTAATATAGATTTAAACGCTTTTATTAGTAGTAAGTTTAAGTAAGGTTTTAGTTTAGCTAATTTTAAGCTTATAGTTTACTATAAGATCTTTTTATAAAAAGTCCTTAATAAGGTTTATTTTATTTAGGTTTTTTACAAGGACTTTTATTAAAAAAGCAGTAATATTAACCTCTTTATATAGGTAAAACTACTCGTTTAAGTCCGTAATTATTCTTTCCTTTAAGCCTTAGTAAAGTATTAATAGTTCCTTTAAATAAATTATTATTATAAAGCTTTTATAATCCTATATTATTATCTAAGCGAGCTTAAAGTCGTTAAAGAAGAATATTACATTACGCCTTAATAGTAGTACTTTAACTTATATAAGTAAAGCGTAGCTAAAACTAGCTAAAATCGTTATAATAACTAAGTAAATTACTTATTTATATATTATTAGTTTTAGCTAAACTATCTTAACTTTAACTTTAATCTTTTTATAAGCCCCGATCCGTAAAACTAATATAAAGTTAATAAAGTCTTTTTAATAAAAAACTAAAAAATCTTAGCTAAGTAATATATTAGCCGCAAAGCGTTTTACTATTTAAGCGCCGATCCTTAATTTCATAACTATAAGGCTACTATTTAGCCTTCTTAGTATCTATATAGTAAATTCTACTTATTTAATAGTAGCTGTTTTTCTTACTCCTTAAATAAGAATTTATTAAGAGGAGTTTATAGTTATATCTTAAAAGGTCTTTATTAAGTTAGCTTAAATAAAGCTTTAGTTTACTTTAATATCTATATAAGCTTTAATACGTATCTTAGGCCTTTCTTTTTTATATACTAATAAGCATATATAAGTAAATTATAATAGCTTATTAAGGCTTAATAGTTAAATATTAAAAGAAGCGTTAACTATTTAAACGTTTTATAGCTTTTAAATAACTACTTACTATACTAAGCTATATCTTAATATAGTAACGCCTTAGCTAAGGTTAAGGGGGTATTAATCTTAAATATATTAATAAAGCTTATTTTAAAAAGGAATACTTTACTATAAAATCTATATACTTTATTAGCCTCGTAAACTAAGTTTATTATAATATAGATTATAGGTTTTTTTAAGGTTTTATTAATATCCGTTTAAGCTTTTTCTATATTATACTCTTCGTCCTTTAAATAGTTATTAGTCTATAAAGTATACTTAGTTTAGCTTTAGCATTAATAAGTATATAGTCTTAAAAGTTCTTTCTCTTTTAAGCTAAAAGACTTTAGTTTATATTCTTAGCTATTTAGACGGGTTTTTCCTTTAACTTAGAAAGCGCTATAAAGCTTATAGTAGATTTACTTTTACCGGGCGGTTTAAAAATATAACTTATAGTCTTAGCAAGCCCTTAATAAATAGCTAATATATCCCGGACTATCTTTTAAGTATATATAAGGTATAGCTAGTTAATCCTTACTTTTTTATAAGTTAGACTTATTTTTTTCGCGCTAATAAGTGCTTTTAAGATCCTTAAGTATATTTAACTTATAGCTAAAGAAGAATTTCCTTATATTTATTAATCTATTTATTAATATCTTCGTTTCTTATAAAATATTATAAGGATCTTTATAAATAGAGATCTACCTTTTAATAAATTACTATAATTAAGTAGTTTAGCTAATAAAGCACGGCTTTTACTTTATATTATAAGCGCGATATTTAAGACTTAAAGTTAGACCTTATTACTATATCTTTCATAGTAAAGTGCTCTTTATTAAGTACTTATATCGCTATATTTAAGTAAATTTTAAACCGTTTTTATAAAGCAGAGATTTATTAACTTAGTTTAATACTAAGCTTACTAAGCTCTTTTTATTATAGATTTAAAAGGTCTTTAAAATACTATTCCGCCGCACTTCCTTAAAAGAAAGAGGGCAATATAATAGCTAATTTATCTATATAGGCCTTACTTTTATTAACGTTTTAGTAGATAAAGTTAATAAAATAGTCTACTTTTTAAAATATACTAGCCTTATTTTTTTTAAATCTCGTTAAAAGATACTTTTAGCGGTCTTAATAGGTTAAATCTCCTTATATCCTTAGCTTATAGTTAAAGTTTTTCTAGCGGCTTAATAAGTATATCTTCTTTTTTTAATACTTAAAGGAGATTAAAAAACTATTTATTTAATATTACTATTATTTCTACTAAAGGGCTTAAAGCTATACTTAGTTTTAGTATCTATACGCTAAGTATAGATAGGTTTAGCCTATTAAGGGTATTGCTTATTATATCTTTATTACTTATTATTAAGGTCTTAGTCTTAATACTCTCGCTAAGCGCTTAACCTTTTATTTTATATATATCTTAGAATTTAGTACGCCGCGGGGCTTAAAGCGTAAAAGGCTCGTTTTTATTAATTAAAAGTCTTTAAAATAACTTAATCAGTGCGGCTAGAGCGGATATAGCTAAATAGTAATACTAAACTAAGAAACTACTAAGTATCCTTTAAAGCGGATTTCCGGTTAAGACTTATAAATTAAACTTTATTAATAGTATATAGTAAAAATATCCGCTAAGCTTATTATCTTAAAGAAAGAGTAGCTTTATTATAAGCTTAATTTAAAAAGTATTTAGCGAGTAAGGAGCGAAAAGGTTTTAAAGTTAGCTTATCCTTACTTTTTTTATTTAAAGAATAGTTAATGCGTTTAAGTAATACTAAATTTAGTTTACTTAATTATATAAGTTTTATCGTTTTATAGTTTATTTTTTATTAATATTCTAAAGGTAAATTACTTTTTAAAAGGCAGTAGTTTTAGCTTAGCTAAGTAAGACTGATTTTTTATCTTATTTAGCTTTATAAGCTATTATAATATAATATATTAAAAAGGTAAAAGAGATTATTTAATTAGTATACTTAGTAGGCCGCGGCTTTTTCCGCTTTTATAGCTTACTTATCTTAAAGTTTTATTATAAGTATATTAAGAAAAAGGTGCTTATTATTTACGTTAGACTTAAAGGCTAATAAGAGCTTCTTATAAAAAAAATTATTTCGTATCTAACTTCCTATAAGATAAGTACTTAATTATATAATATAGTTACTTTTAGCTTAGCGGATATTTAAAGAATTTCTATTTAAATAAGTAAGAATTATTACTATTTACTACGCTTTATAGTATAAAGATAAAAGGATAAAGCATAAACTAATTACTATTAATTAAGGCTAGTATTATAAACTAATTACCGCTATTTAAGGCCGGTACTATAAACTAATTACTGCTAATAAAGCTAGTATAACGGACTATTTACTATATATAAATATATATAAGGGTTTAAAAATAGTAAAAAGCTTATTTATTTTTAAAGTATAGCTAGCTACTTTATACTTAGTTTTTTAAGCCAATTTTAAGGATCTTTAACTATACTATCTTATCGTTTCTTATTAATATATAAATAAACTAGAAATATCCTTATAAAATTACTTAATAAACTAAGTATAAGCTAAGTTAAAAATACTATAAACTATAATAAAGGAAATCCCTTAAATATCCTTAAATATCTATTAAAAATCATAGTAAAGTCTATTTCTTATTTTTATAGTACTTTTATAGTTAAAAATAGGCCGAACTATAGTTAAGATATCCCGCGGAAATCCTTAGCTATCCCTTAAAGATACTAGTAAAATCCGCTTAGTAGTTTTTATAGTATTTTCTATAGTTATAAATATCGTAAACTATAGTTAAATAGGCTTTTAAGCCTTTATAGTTATATCTTAGAAACCTTAGCGGGGTTTTACTAGTAATTTTTATCGTATCCTTTTAAGCAAGCTTTTATAATATATACTTTAAGCGTTCTTATCACGGGGTTTTATATAGCTCCTTAAGAGGAAAGTAAAGAGTTTAAGCGTAGCTGTTTTAATTCCGTTATAGCGATCTTTATAAGCCCGGTATAGTAATACTATAAGCATACTTATTATAAGATAAAGCCCGGAACTTACTATAACTTAAGTCTTTACTTTATAATAAGGAAATTACTAGTATATACTTAAGAATTATAAAGTAAGTCTTTTAATAGTTATAAAATAACTTTACTATATTATACTTAAATTTCTTAAAGGTTATACTATTAAAAGTATAACTTAAGCAATTTAAGGAAATTATTAAGTAAAGGTATAATATATAGTAAATACTAGCAAATTATAAATAAGTATATTAATATAATTACCTTAAAATATACTAAGAAAAGATAAAGAAGGTATAAAAAAGTTAAAGTAAATTCTTATAAGAAATTATAATATAAATAAGGAGTATATCTCTTAACTAAGAAAAAGGGATAAGTAATTATTTTACTTATTAATTAATAGTTTAATCTACTTTACTTTAAAGCTTACTTATTATAAATAGTAGTTAGCTTAATTTTAATTAAAGAATCTTATTTACGACTTTTTTCTTAGGCCTTATTATAATATATAATATTGCTTCTTTTATCTAACTTATAAGTTACTAATTTTACTAATTAACTATATAATAAATAGTAGTAATTCCTTTTCTTAATTTTTATTAACTATAAATTACTATATACTTAGGTTTTATAGCTATAAAAAGATAAAAAGTATAAAATAGGACTAATTAAGCACGATATAGTAAAGGATATTTTATAAGGAAAGAAGCTTTTATTAATATATAATTAAATCTTAAAAGTTAATTAGTTTTTTATTAAACGTTTACTTTAAGAACTTTAAGAAAAAGCTAATACTTAAGATAAAGAAGCTTAAGCTATATATATCTTTTATTCTTATTATACTTAATACTTATTTAATAGCTACTTCTCTTAGCGCTTTTACTTAGCTAACTTAGTTATTTAGTTCTTTAATAATTATCGAAAGAATTCAAAGCTAATTTAGCTTAAGATCTTTAACTTTAATTCTATAAAAAGATAAAAAACTAAAAACGCTTTATTTAACTAAGTTAATTAGCTACGATATTACCTTAATAAAAGACTATATAAAATAGGCCTTACTACTAAGCGCGCCGCTAAGATACCTCTTTAAGATATTATAGTAGGATTAATAGCAACTTGAAGCGGTACGCTAAGCTAGGCCCCGGCCGCGACGCCGCTGCTACTAGCCGCTAATATAACGCCCCTTATTATACTTATACTTATCTTTATAATAAAATATATCTTTAACCGCTTACTTAACTAACTTTATATAAGCTTATAACTAGTTAATCGCTAAAATAGCAATAAAAAAGGGCTAAGCTTAAAGATAGTCTTATATCTTTATATAAAGAATATTAATTAATTTAACTTAGTAAGCTTATTTAATATATTGTTTAATACTATTTAAGAAACTAGTAAAACAATTATATATTAAAGTATAAAAAGGTTTATAAATACCTTTAGCTAAGTACCTATTTATAGACTGAATTATATAAATAAATTAGCTACTTTTATCTTAAGCTTACTATATAGTACCACTATTAAGTAGTATTTTAAAGACCTTTTTAATATAAACTAATTATTATTATATAGCCTAGGTTTAAGCTATAAAGCTTAGTGCTAAAAGCTTTTAGCCCGCTTTACTATATAACTAAAAGTAGCGGCTTAAGCCCTATAAAATAAATTTTTTTAGTTAATAATATTATTAATAGCGCGGACTTTTAAAGCTAAATTTCCCGCTTTAAGCGTAAAGTTAAGGTAGCCCTTTATATAAAATAATACTTAAGTATAATAGTATATTAATAGCTAAATACTCTTTTATATAAATTTTGTTACCGGCTAACTAAGATTAATAACCTTAATAAATAAGTTACGGAATATAAATAGCTAAATATTTAGCTTTAAACGAAACTTACTATTAAATTATTAAGAAAGCTAGCGAATAAACCGGCGATAAAACTAATACTATTACTATTTATTAGCTAATAGCTATTTATATTATAAGTATAGCTTTTAGCGCTATAAGCGGAACTTAGCTTAAGTATAAAGCTATAATAGTTAGAAAAAATATTAAATACTACCGCTTAAAATACTAATAAATACCTAGCTAATATAATGCTATTAGCTGCTTTAATAACTACTATATAGCCGCTATAAATTTTACCGCTAATAACTATACTTATGCTAGCCGGCTTTTAGCTATAGTAAAAGCTATAAAAAGCCTTATCCGGGCCTCTTACTTTAAGTATAAGAGATAATTTAATTTATATTAACTTTACCTAAAAGGTTTAAGCGGTTACTATAGTTTTAAGCAGCGCTTATTCTCTCTTAAAAGTAGTAAGTTAAATTATACATATATATAAAGACGTTAATCTTATGCTAACGGATAATACGCTTAAACTAGTAAATATTAATAAAAAAGAATTAGTAAACTAAATCTACTTTATAATAAAGAAACCGCCTTTTTTTACCCTAGCTATAGTTTTTACGCTTATTAGAAATATACTTATTATTATAAAGCCCGCCGGGCCTATAAACTCGCCGGACAGACCGTCTTAATATATATATATATTTAAATTATAATCTATAGGAAAAAAGAGCTAACTAATTAGCATAAGATATATATTAATATAAAAGCTAATTATTATTATATTTTAAAGGACTTCTTTTAATACCTCGCTAACATTATAGTTAATTTTACTTAGTTATAACCACTAGCCGGTATTAAGTATACCTTTATAAAGGTATAAGCGGTATTTAATATTTATATCCTTAAGACTTAGTATAAGTAGCTAGCTATAAGAGCTATATATATTAAATTATAAATTACTAGTAAACTTACTATAAGCTTATTACTTAGTTAACCTTAAAGTGTTTTATACTAAGTAAATATTATAAACTTAATAAAATATATTAGTAATAAAGCTTATAGTAGACTTAAAGTTAATATATAAATAACTTAGTTAAGACTTAACATATAGCGCAATATTTATAGTATAGCTAATATACTTATCTCGCTTAGCACTATAATAAGCCTTTTTAATATAATAAAAGGAATCCTTACTATATAAGACTTTATATTCTTCTTTAATAAAAACAAGCTTATTTATAATTTTTTTATTAAAAACTAGGTGCTTATTATAGTAAATACTAATAATTAGCGAGTATAACTTTATTTAAGCTAATATATAAGTATAATAGTTAACTTTTATAGCTAAGTATAGTTTATAAAGATTAGTTTAATAGCACTTACTTATAATAAGCCTTAGGCCGCTATAAATAAGCTAGATAATACGACTACTATTAATAACCTAAATAACTCCGATAGTATAGCTTAATTTAATAGTAAGTCCTTACTATAAGATTTAAAACTTAATTCTTACTTTAAGCTAAGCATTAAATAGAAAATATTACTTTTAAAAGTTAAGTCTTAAGATATAGTAAAAATATATAAAATAAATCCGGAGCTTACTTATTATATTTGTAAACTCGTAGATAACTTCCTTTTATTATAAAAAAACTTTAGTACTATTAAAGTTTACCTTAATTATTATATAAAGAAACTTTAAGTAAATAATTAATATTAAACTAAGCTAGTATTATAAGTATACCCTTATAACTAAAAAGACGAAGTCTTTATTAACTAAATATATTATAAGCTTTATAAAAAAAGTAAATAAAATAAGCTATTAAAGCTACTTTATTTACTTTATTAATATTTATTATTTTAAGGTTAGTAAATAGTAATAAAAAAAGCTTTATAGTTCTTAACCTTTATATACTTAATAGTATTATAATATAAAACGCTTATTTTATACCGCTTTAGTCCGATATAATTTAAAAGCTTTAGGGAAAAGATTTATCTTTATAGTTAATACTTACTTATTTTTTTATTAATTCCGTATTTACTTAAAATACTAAGAACGCTTTATAATAATTACTTATTAAGGCTTGAAACGCTTTATAATAGCTTTTAAAAGTTATAAAAACTCTTTTACTTATATTTAAAGATTTATAAATTAAATTTTATATAACTATATTAACTATGCTATAACGTATATTAATAACATTATTATATTTTTTAACTTCGCTAAAAATATATTACTTACTTTATAATAATCTTTTTACTTTTTATAAAGTATAACTTTACTTTTTTTACTAAAAAGTCCTTTTTAAAGTATTTTTTAATTTAGCTTCTTAAGTCTTATATTAATAAGGTTAGCTTTATAAATACTAATAAACGTATATATACCCTTTACGCTATTTTATTTCTTAATACCCTTTAAGCGCTTAAGAAATAGATTAGCTTAATTAACTAGCTTTAGTACTTTATTACTTACTTCCCTTAATAAATTGCTCCACTATAAAAATAAAAAACTACTAGGTTTTAAATTATAAAAAATAGCGGCTAGCCTTTTAGCGGCTAGGTATAAGTATATTTTATAGCTAAGACTAAGTTTACTTTAACTTTAATAAGGCTTTAAGCTTTTTAAGAAGTAATTATAATACTTACTTTAAACGTAGTGCTTTACTATTTATTACGGAGTAAGTAAAGGCTAGTATATAAGTACTGTTTGTAGTATTATAATAATAAGCTATAAAGAGCCTGCTTATATATAGCGGGTCTATGTTTATATATACGGACCCGGCCCTCCTTATATAATAAGGCTTAAGCTATAGCTTAAGTCCTTATAACCTTATAAGTTAAAGACTTTAATATAATACCTCCGCTCTTTATACCGCGCTATATAGTTCGGAGCTATTATAAGAGGCTACTAGCTATTATAAAGCGCTACGCGGTCCGCGGCCTAGTAAGCGCTAAACTCGCATTATAATAAGTAAGGCTATATAATAGTAAGTTTAATAGCCTTACCCGCCGCTGCCGCCCGCCCTTAATCGGGCAGCTACTTATTAAAAAGCCCGTCTATTTATTAAGCAAGCACCTTATCCGCTTTAAATAGCCTAGCGGCGTATTAAGCGGCCTAGGTATTCCGCGCCTTAAGTTAAGGACTAAAAGGTATAAATACCTTATCCCTCCGCTTTTAACCCTCTCTTCTTTCTTCCTCCTTTTAAACTAGTAATAACTATAATAGTAGTAGTAATAGTAGTAGTAGTAGTAATAACAATAGTAATAATAATACTATAAGTATCGCCCTTTAGTATATAAAGTAAATACCCTTAAGCTAACCTTTATAAAAACAATATATTATCTATATTATTAATGCTTATATTAAAGCTTCTTAACGATATTAAGCTTAAGTGCTATACCTATACCGCTACCGCCGCTTATATCGCCGCCGCCTCCTTAGCTACGCTTACGCTTATAATACCCTTATAAGTAATTATACTATTACCGGCCCTTATAACTTTACCCCTTAACAGCCCCCTTACTACCTTTAAGACCGCTAAGTTAAGCGCTATAAGTCCGCTCCTTTAAGTACGCTATCCTTATACTAACTTATAACTTAATATAAGTAGTAAGTATTATATAGCGCCGCCTATAATAAGTCTTATATACGCTACTTATTAAGCGGCTATACTTACTATAAGTAAGTAAGTTGCTTTAGCGGTAGCTACTTCGCTTATACTTATACTAACCGCGCTTATAAAGCAGCTTTAGCCGTCCTTACTACCGCTAAGATAGCTTAAAAGGCTAACTTTAGTAATAAGGCAGTTAAGGCGTAATTAAAAGCCGCCGCCGTTACTTACTATTACTTACGCTTACTTAAGTAAATAGGCTATATACTTAAGTAAGTCCCACCCTCCTTTTCTTCCTCCCTCTTTACTATGCTTATTATAGTAATTAGCGCTAACTATCTTTAGTTAAGAATACCGCTTTTATAGCGCTATTAGCGGTGCTTTTATCCGTCCCCGCTACCTTTATCCCGGCCGTCTACACTACTTATAGTAGCGCCGCCGCCGGCCTTATTATGCTTACCGCCGCCGCCGCCTTTTTTAACCCTTTCGCCGCCGCCGCCGCTAAGATATCTAGGCTAAAAGGCCGTCTCCGCGCTTTAAAGACGCCGCCGCCGCCTTTAAGGAGGAGGGGGAGGAGGAGAAAAAGGAGGATAAAGATAATAATAAAGAAAAGACTAAAAATAAGGATAAGTAGCGTAGGCCTTAGTCGCCAGGGCTAGGCGGCCTTAAATATAACTCCTTTTTCCTTTTTGCTTTATAAGACGCTATAAGTAATAAAAAGGCTAGGGTTACCTCCTATTTCCGCTTAAAGGGGGGCTATTAATCGCTAAGCTTATTGTTTTTATTTACCGGCTTATAAAGGGCTTTAAACTTATTTAAAGCGTTAGCGCCTATAAGCTTTTATATAGGCTCTTAAGTTAAGTTTAAGTAGCTACGCTACTAAATAAGCACCTCCCGCCGCTTACTTTTACTTACCTTTTTTTAATAAGCTACTTTTACCTCCTTAATTATAAATTCCTTTTCCCCTTAACTAAGATTATAAGGGCCTAAAGGTTTATAACCGCTTAACTAAGTAAGGGGTTTTAAGCTACTTAATATAATAAGTTTACGTTAATCTTATTATATATCCTTAAAGGTAACCCTTTAAGCTTTATAACCTATAAGCTAATAACTCTTTATATTATAAACTTCGTATATAGCTAGTTAAGCTTCTTTTTTAAGCGGCCGGATTAGTAGTTATAGAGGTTTAACTAAACTTTATCCCTTAATATAAAACTCTTTACTAAAAACTTAAACTTATTAGCGTGCTGCTTTTAATCTTACGCGGCCGCTGCTATTATTAATTAGTAATAGTCTATAGTCTCCTTAAGTTTTTAAACGAAGTAAGTAGCCTAAGCTTTTAACGAGGCGGCTAGGTGCTCTTCCGCTACTATATCCGCTACTTAAAGTATTAAAGAAGGGGGTTTAAAGCCGTATAATATAAAGAAAGGGGTTATGCTAATAGACGCTTAAAGCCTGCTATTTAAAGTAAGCTATGCGGCTAAGAGCTAACGGTCTTAGTTTGCTTAGTTTCGGGCTACTACGGCCTATAAGTAAGCTTATACCTTTTAATTAATACGTTTTAAGCCCCCGTTAATCTATAAGTAATATATAAAGCTAAGTAGCTAAGTAACTTAAAGTAGCTTATAAAAGTACTACTAAAAGCGCCTTATTTAGTTAAAGCCCTTATCGCTTATAATTAAAGCAAGCTAGCTATATATCCGCGCTTAGCATTAAAAAAAAACGTTTTATATATACCTCCGCTTTTATAAAAGGTATTAGCTTAAGCACTATTTCCTTATTAAGGCGGTCTTTAATAACTTATATATAGCGATTCCCGTTTAATATAAGTAAAAGATCTATTATAAAATCTATTTAAATATATATTTAAAACCGGTCTAGGATTAATAGCTACTTTAAGAGCCTTTTATAAAGCGCCCGCTAAATCTTTATATAGCTATAAATATTATAATTATAAAGGAAGCAGTATATATAATACTATATAAAGGGCTAATAAAAGTCTTTTATAAGCCTTACTACTATACCTTATTAGCCGGGGTAGCTAACGATATTAAAGTTATAGATTAGCTATACTAGCTTCCCTTAAAGCTTGTTCCTTAGCTTATCTATTAGCGAGGCGTTCCTCTTATTAGCTTCCGTTATATAAAAGGCGCCCGGTACTTATAACCTACCCCTTTAGCGGAGGTGCCCCCTTAAGTCGATATAGCAGTTCGCTACTTATATCTTTAATTATAACTTCGGATTTAAGGAACGCGCGCTGGATTTTATAGCGCGCCGCACGCTTTTATACGTACGGTCTTAAGAAGCTAGCTTATCCTAAAAACGCTAAAGGCCCTTATCTTAAAAGATCCTCGCTACTTAAGCGCCCGGGCCTACTTAGTCCCTTAAACCTAGCGCTTAAGGAGGCGTTAGTAAGAAAGGCGGGATACCCGCCTTTAATATAGTAAGCGGGTCTACCTTATTAAATTAAGGGGTTAAAGGCTCCTTAATAAAGGCACTAAATAAGGGGGTTAAAGGTTCCTTAATAAGGGAGACCTTAATATATATATATAACGCCGCTTATAGAATAAGCTATAGATCCCGCGCCTTAATATCCGCGTTTATAGTATAGTCTTAATCTTATTAAGAAAGCGCGTTTAAGATAGCGGAGTCCTAACTTAGCCTATACTTAATCTAAAAGTTAAAGCGGGATAAGTACTTAGCTTAATAAGCTTACTGCTTAAAGAGGTATTAGCGGGTTATAAAATACTTAAGGTTTTAGTAGTTTATAAAGACTTTAAAGCTTTTATAATTATAAAGCTTTACTTACTATTACTTAAGATAGCTAATAATAGCGAGTATCTCTTTATTATAAATAGCGTAGTTCTTTTCCGCCGGAGTTAGCTTCCTTAAGTAAAGGACTATAAGCTGCTTCCGCCCCTTTACTTTTTATAAGAGCGTACCCTTAAGCGCCTAGCCGCTATAGTCCGCTTTTATTATAGTAATGCGGTTAAAATCTTATTAAAGTAGTACCGGGGCTTATAAAAATAGGTCCTTAAGTATACGGAACGCACTTTTTTATACGGGTCCTTAACGGAAGGCTACCTTTTTCCTTATAATCTCGTTTAACGGTATAACGATTTTAAAAAACCTATAGATAAATATATAATAGTAATTAGTAAAGCTTAAGAAGCTCCGTATACTAGTTTATATTATTAAGGTATCTTAGTCTTAAATCGCTTATATTTTAATAAGGTCCGCTTAAATGCCCGCGCTAGTATAGATTACGAACTTAAGGTACTTTATATGCTTAACCCTAAACTTATACTTATCTAGATTTAAGTATAAGCTATATAAGTAAAAGCAGTTTAAGACCCTCCGCACTTTTTATATATAGTCCTCGTATAAGCCGCTATTATAAATAAGAATATTATTAATATAAGTAAAGGCGAACTTATAAAGGAAGTCGTAAAAGACGTTATTAATATAACATTAAAAGGTAGCCGGGGCCTTAGTAAGACTAAAAAGGGTTACTAGCTACTTAAATAAGCTATAATAAGTAAAGAAGGCTATTTTTTACTTCTTACCCTTTATAATCCGCACCTTATAAAACGCTTATATAACGTTAAGCTTAGTAAACTACTTTGCCTTTAATAAGTTATAGAGCGTATTAAAGATTAAGGGGAGCGGGTAATAGTCTAGCCGCGTAATTATATTAAGGGCCCGATAGTTATAGTAAAAGCGGATTCCGCCCCTTAGTTTCTAAACGAAGAGTATTAAGGCGCTTACCTTAAAGCTACTCGCCCGGATAAACCCCTTATTTTAAAGGTCCTAAAAAGTCTTCTTAAGTACTAATAACTCGGCTTAAGATATGCTATATAGCGGCTTAAAGGGCGCGGGGAACTCCTTTCCTTACTTATCTATATAAATAAGGATCTTATAGTTAACTTCCGGCTTATAAAGGTTAAGCTTATTAGCCTTATACTTTATAAAGAGCGGCAATAAGTTATAAAAGCGCTAAAGGATTACCTTTTATAAGTCTATAAGCGATTTTAGCGTCTTAGTCTTTAAGGCTTTATTAATATTTATAAGGCTTATAGCATAAATCGCTATATTAACAGCAGCCTTACTTTTTTAGCGTATAAGCCGTTTAACTATACTTATAAAGACTAAGGCGAGCACCTTAATAGCGTTAGCTAGCTTTAATATAGCCCCCGTCTCCTTAAAGGCGCCGTTAATATAGCGTAGCTATATCTCCGCTAGGCTAAACTATAGCTTTTTTTAGTGCGGAACTAAGAAAAACTATATATATATAAGCTAAGGCTTCCTTAAGATTAAAGGGAATTTAAGCTTTAGGATTATATATATTACGATAAGCTTTAAGCAGCTAGCTACTTTTATAGCTAGCTAAGTAATGCCTTTAATCTCCGCACCTTTTATTATACTTCAGGCGCCCTTTACTTAGCGCGGGGTAATCCTCTTAATAAGCACTTATATTTAACGTGCGAACGCTTTATTTACTACGGCGTAGTATTAATATCCCTTATCTATAAAAGCAGTAAGAGATTCGGACTAATTAAGCATAACCTATATTAAAGTAAGATCCTCTTTTATATAAGCTGCTAGCTCTTACTTTACCTATGCTAATAACTATAGCTTTAAGGCCTATCTTTGCTTTAAAGCTATTCTTTTCCCTCCGCCTTATAAAGGGCAGGGTCTTTATTATCTAAGGCGAGCTAAGGTAGTATATCGACCGCTATAAAGCGGATTCTTATAAAAAGACGCTTCGCCGGCTTATATAAGCACTTTATAGCGAAGTAAGAGCCCGCTTTATAGTATAAGCATCGGCTATTAGCACGTCGTTTTTAGATTTTGTCGCTAAAGACTTATTTAGCCCGCTACTAAAAGGACTAGCCTACTAGCGTAAAAGAAGTTAAGGTCGTAAACGCCTTTTTCGGGCGTTTTACGCGGTCGGTCTTTATCGTAGTTATAAGGGTATCGCTATTAACGTTAACGGTAAGCGCGTCTTATAAAAAGGGGGAAACCTTATCTCCGCTATATAAAGTGCGCTTTTATAACTTTTAAAAGTAAGGCGTTTATTTATAACCTTAAGCTACTTTTATAAAGCGGCTAATATACTTACTATATATAAATAGTATAATAATAAGGATAAGTAGCTTATAAAGTGCTAAAGTAATTAAGTTTTATAGCTATATTAGCTTCGCGCTATCTTTTTATATTATAGTACCAGCCGCTTAAAAGAGGGTTTCCTTAAACTTAAGGAAGAACTCCTTAAAGGACTATCCGTCCCTTTATTTAAGGGTACGTAGCCTATCCTACGCTTTTTCTTATTCTTATATATTACTAAACGCGTAGATAAAGTGCTAGAAAAAGTCTTAAGGGTCTTAAGAGCTATTATAGCCCCCTTTTTCCTAAAAGCCCGCGATCCTCTATATTTAAAGCTTTAGTAGCGTATATAAGAGCGCGTACTAAACGGCGCTTTAGCCGCTATTAAGGCCGTATTCCTTATTAGCATAGTATTTTGCCTATAGCCGGCTAAAGAAGAAGTAAAAGCTCTTTAGCTTCCCGTCTTATATTAGCTATAAAAGCGGCTTCCGTACTATAGTAATTATAGGCGCCGTTCTTAGTGCGGCTAATGCTATAAGGGTTAAAAATAGGCTTTATAGTCGGCCCTCTTAGTACGGCGAGGAAGTTATCCTTTTAGCCGGCCGACGTACCTTTTAACGCCTTTAAGGCGTTCCGTAACGACTTTATAATAGCGTCGTCCCGCTCCGCTTAAAGAGGAGCTCTTGCTATTATACTATCGAACGAGTCTATAATTAATAGCTTATATAATTACGGAGTAAGTAGAGGCTAGTATATAGGTACCGTCCGTAGTATTATAATAATAAGCTATAAAGAGCCTGCTTATATACGGCGGGTCTATGTCTATATATATAAACCCGGCCCTCCTTATATAATAAAGCTTAGGCTATAGCTTAAGTCCCTATAACCTTATAAGTTAAAGACTTTAATATTATTATAACTTATATAAGCTGCTTTTTATTTACTTAAATATAAGCAACGAATTTAAGTTTAGTATTATTATATTTTATATTATACTAACTACTTTTTAAAAGCTAAGGTAAAGGCTGCTTTAAATAAACCTTTGCTTTATTATATACCTTAGCTATTAATTATAAAGTAGTAAACTATCTTATTAGCTTATATATACTTTAGCTATTAGTAATAAAGCGGTAAACTACTTTATTAGCTTATAAAATAAAAAGTCGCTTACTTAATATAAGTATATTATAAGCTTTAACTTTACTTAATTAGTATAAAATAAGCGAAAATAGTAGTTCTTACTAACTATATTACTATTTATATTATTATTAAGTAGTAATCTCTTTTTATTATTAGTATAAAAAGCAGTAACTGCTTAACCCTTGCTTTTTAATACCTTAGCTAGTTTCCCCTTAAGTTTATTATATTCTTAAGGCTAAAAATATTTTTATAGACTTTTTTTCCTAGCTTTTTACTAAAAAGCTTATATATATTAAGGATAAAAAGCTCGACTATATTAAAAAAATAAGGTTCTTATTAATTAAGTTTACTTTATTATTAAAGCCTTTATTATTTTAATACTCTACTAAAAAATCAAAAATATATACGCCTTAGATAGTAAATAAAGCCTTATCTTAAAATAGCTTAGTACTAATAAAGTATAAGAATAATTGCCTTTTTCCTTATTAATAGCTTATAATATCTAAAAGAAACTAATAAGCGCCGCCGCTTATATATATTTTAACTTTTACGATAACTTAATAATTAAAAATTAATAGCTTTAAAAGCTTTACTTTAAGCGCCGCAATATATAAGAAAAACTATTTATAAGCTTTGTTATCTCTTGTTTTTCTTAACGGATTAATAAGCAATTAGCTAAGTATAATACTTATTATTATAACTAAATAAACTGCCTTAAGCTAGTAAGAGAACTAGTCCTTATTTATTTTTTAAGTTTCTTATTTTATACTATTACTATAAACTTTATTTCCGGCCTTTTAAATATTTTTATTAAAGGTCTTTTATAAGTAATACCGCTTAAAGAATACTTTAATACTTTACTTATAGTATTTAATAAATTCTTTAAGATATACCTTTTTTTTAAGCTATAACTATTTTACTGCTAATAACTTAGCTTAAACGCTTTATAATAAGCTTATTTATTATAATTAATAGATTCCTTAGTAGATTATCTTTAACTATAATTTAAAGTTTATATCCGCTTTTTAGTATACCCTTTAAACTACGTTTAAATCTAAGCTTTTAGTTATTACCGCTTAGTATCTTTAAATTAATAGTTTATTAAAATAGTAAAACTAAATAGTAAAAATTCCTTTATAGTTTTTTACTACTAACTTCCTTAATAAACGTTAAGTTAAAGCTTTATTACCTTTTTAGTTCTTCTTTAATAACTTTTACTTAGTAGTTACTTAAACGTCTTTAAGCGAGCTTATTATAAGTTAATATATAAATAATAGCTTATAGTACCTTAAGAACTAAGCTAACGCTATAAACTAATAGGTTTTATAAGACTAAGCTACGATATTACTAGCTTATACTTAAGCTGCTATAAAATAATAGTATAACGCTAAGTAATAAAAGCTTAAGTTTAAGCTAAGCGATTAAGCTTAGCTATAACTTAGTAAAAGCTACTTATTTACTAATAGCTATATAATAAAACTTAAGGAATACTATATTAAACCGTTTAAAATTATAAAATATATTAGCTACCTTACTTAATAGTTAAATATAACTAACTTTATAAATATTTCTCCGGTTATCTTTATCTTTTAACTTAACTTAATAGCTGCGCTAAAAGATCGTTTAAGCTTAAAGCTTAATATAAACTACTAAGAAGTAAAATATATCTTTAATACTTATAAATAGAAATATAGCTATAATACGGCTTAAAAAGAATTCTTAGTTACTTAAAAAAATAGCTAAGTAGCTATAACTTTTAAGTGCCGGCTTAAAACTTTATATAAACCGAATTTAGCGATAAGTTTTATGCTTAGTAAAACGTATTAGCTATAAGGATTATAATAATATAAAACTAATATACTATTATATTAATAATATATAAGCCGCCTTAACTAAGTAATAAGTTATATTAACTTTAGTAGTATTAGCTATAAACTACGCGGTTATCTTTTTATTACTTATTACTGCGTTAACGTTAATATAGTTTACTGCTTTTACTTACTAGCTTTTTTTTTATTTATTTTAAATCTATACTTATTTCCCCCTTATTTTATATACTTACTTACTATATTATAAGCTTTATACCTTTAGTTTTTATACTATTACTATTAAAGTTAAACTTTCTTTCTTAAGATATAGCTTTTTATACTTCTTTTTAAGTAAATTTCTTATTAACTACTATACCTTACTTTAAAAAGGTTTTATTACGCTATATAATTATATATTAATAAACTTAGCTTATTATAAGTATTAAAGTCTAACATATTAATACTTATTACTTAAAAATATTTAACGCTTTTATTTATAAAAGCTTTATAGCTACTTTTACTAAAAAAAAGCTATAATTTATTATTTAGCATCTTTATTAATAAAATTTACTATTTTATACTTAACCGCCTACTAGTTTATTAAGACTAACTTATACTTTAAGGCTATACTTACCTTATTATACTTAAGTGCTTAGCCTTAGTATCTTTTTTATATATATTACGCCGCTATACTTTTAGCGCTTTACTTTTTACTATTACTTTTTTAGCTTTTATACTAATAAAACGCTTTTAGCGTTTACTTTTATTTATACTTATACCGCTTTACTATGCTATAAAGGCTTTCTTTATCTCTTTTATATTTTCCGGCTTTTTAAAGTTAGTTTTTATACCTTACTTTACTTAAGCTTCGGCTTATAAAGCTAACTTACTTTGTAATACTACTAGCCGCTTTTAGCGCTAACTTATACCGCTTAAATTACTTATTACTTTATAATAGTTTATAAGGAATATCTTTTTTAACTTTAATAACTTAGTTAAAAACGCCTTTAAGGTAGCTTAGCTAGCTTTTATACTTATTAATACTTTTTAGTCTGCTATAACTATAAACTTCTCCGCTATTTACTTAGTAAAGATTAAATTTATTCTTACTATTGTTTAATATAGCGACTTAAGTCTTATTATTATAGCTGCTATAAAGGACGCTATAGCCGCTTTATATAATAAGGCCGCTTTAGCTATACCTTTTTTTAAGTAAAATATCGCTTAAACCTTTAAGAAATTTAAGGGAATTCTTAATCTTAAGCTTAGTAGCTCTTTTAAGACGCTGCTTATAACCCCTTGCTATTAAAAGGCGGATTTAAAGTTAAATACCTTCGCCACTACTTAAGTAAGCCTTTTATATTATTATAGCTATAACGCTACGTAAATTAATATTATCGCTACGGTAATTAACCCGATGCCCTTTATATTATAAATTATTAAGTTTATATTTACTATATATAACGTAACTATTTAAGCCGTAGTTATTTACTTTAGCGTAACTATAATACTTTATAAAAATATAAAGATTACTATAGCTATTATAAGCTTATTTTCCTTAATATAAGCTAATATAAGCACTACCTTATTAATACTTATTTATACTTATATAGTTAAGATATTAGTATTACTAATTATAAGGTTTAATTTCTTTAGTATACTTATAAATAATAATAACCTTATTATTATAGTGCTTATAACCGCTTTATTTAAAGTCTTAACTCGCTATATAGGTATATAAAACTTTATTACTTAAGTTTACTACTACTTTTAATTTAATAGCTTTAACCTTAATATTATTTATTTATTTACCTTTAATAAAACAACTTAGTATATATTAATTTCCGTACGTTTAATTGCTTTTTATATAAATACGAATAAAGAACCTTAGCTAAACTAAGTTAAGGATATTACTTTTATTAACGGATAAAGTATTTTATTTTATTTTACTGCCGATTTTTATAATTTACTTTAATTTAACTAGTGCTTTGTTATATTAAGGCCTATGCCCCGCGCTTAGTCTTTATTAGCCTTTATAGCTATATTAACTTATTAAGCTAAAAGTAAATACTAAGCCTCCTTACTAGCAGATATAGCTTTAGCAACTAAGTTAGCTAAAACTATTTTAAACGCTTTAAAGCGCGTTTTTACTAGCCCGCTTTATACTTTAAGCTAAGATAACTTTAGCTTATCCTTTAATTAAGAGAATATTACTTTACTTTAACTCTTTTCTTTTTTATTTACTTCTTTATATAAGTATTATAATAGTATTACTCGCTAATTTCCTTTGCTTTATTTTTATTAATTAAGGAAAAAAAGTGCTACGCCTTATAGCATAAAAATAAGGGGATAAAGCGCAAACTAAGTACTACTAGTTAAGCTCGTACTACGGACTAATTACTGCTAATTAAGACTAGTACTATAAACTTATTACCGCTAGTTAAGCTAGTATACTACGCCTTATAGTATAAGGATAAGGAGATAAGGTGCGGACTAATTACCGCTAGTCGGGGCCGGTACTACGGATTAATTACCGCTAGTTAAGGCTAGTACTATAGACTAATTACCGCTAATTAGGCCGGTATAACGGACTAATTACTATACGTAAACGTATATAAAGGTTTAAAAATAGTAAAAAGCTTAGCTTTTTTATTAAGGTATAGCTAGCTACTTAATACTTAGTTCTTTAAGCTAATTTTAAGAATTTTTAACTATACTATCTTACTATTTATTATTAATACGTAGAAAAACTATAGATATCCTTATAAAATTACTTAATAAACTAAGTATAAGCCTAGCTAGAAATACTAGTAAATTATTAGTAAATATAGTAATATAATTCTTTTAAAATATATTATAAAAAGACTAAGAAAGTATAAGGAAGTTAAAAAGAATTCTTTTAAGAAATAGCGGTATAAATAAGAAGTATATCTTAAAACTAAGAAAAAAGAATAAGTTATTATTTTACTTATTAATTAATAGTTAAATCTACTTTACTTTAAAACTTACTTATTATAAATAGTAGTTAGCTTAATTTTAATTAAATAGTCTTACTTATAACTTTTTTCTCAGGCCTTATTATAGTATATAATATTAATTTTTTTACCTAACTTATAGTTTGCTAATTCTACTAGTTAGCTATATTATAATACTAATAAGTTATTTTAAATATAAAGAAGACTTATTTAAAGCATTTAGTAAAAGAGCAGTTTATATAGTCTTTAGTATTAGAAGATTTAATGCTAAAATAGTATAAGGAATAAAGATAGGAAATAAGGGACTCTACTAGCTATATATGTTACTAGGAGGGATTTTAGATAAATTCTACGAGGGTGTTTAAGGCATTAAAAATATCCGGCCTCGCGGAAATTGCTAAAAAATTAATAAATCTTATAAAGAATTAGTAATAGTAGATTTCTTCGTTAAACGTAGTAGCTATATTCTTTTTTAAGGTCTTAAGAATAAGAAAAAAGGAGTCTTTTAAAATAAAGGGGTCGAGGTTATATATATTACGTATTTTATTAATATAGATAAAATAGCTAATATATAGCTTTTAAAGTTACTAGCCTTAGATAATATATAGTCTTAAGAAGAAAGTAAAGGTACTATTATTAATAAGGGAATACTTCTTTTTAAGACGAGATAGAAAGTCTTTAGCTTACTTTCTATTTTTCTTTCAAAATATAATAAGAATATTGTTAATATAAAAAAATATAAGTAAGAAATTTACTATAAAACTATAAGGCTTCTTAAGATACTATTAAAGCTATAAGGAACTAAAGGTTAAAGAAAGCCCTTTTTACTAAAGAAGGCGTAGCTGTTAAAGTCTGTAAAGAGCTTTTACTAGCCGTAATATATATTTAAATACTTTAAATCTATTTACGAAATAGACGTAAATCTCTTTATTAAGGTTTATATTAGAAAATACGTTAATAGTATTAAGGGATTAAGTCTTAAGGTCGAATCTTATAACTATAGCTATAAAAATATAAAAATTCCTTACTATTAAAGTAGCTATATAAGTTTCTTTATTATTATAAGGATTTAAGTTTCCGCGGATTATAAAGACGGGCTTTAAAGTTTTAAAAATATTTATGCTTATTAAATTTATAAGTAAAAATCTAAGCTAAAAGTAAAGGTTAAGTAGTTTTAGATTTTTAAGGTGTATAATTAAAAAAGAAGGTCTTTGTTTTAAATAAGAATATTTACTTCATTTTTCTAGCTTCTTTAAGTTCTTTACTAAAATAGTACGTTACTAAGTCCGACTAAAGACGAGGTAGTAGCAGTAAATCCTAACTATATATCTTCTTTTTTTAAAAAGCGTAGAAAGAAGCGTTAAATATAGCCTATAAAAGCTATAAGGAAAGTAGCGGTTAAAACGTAGTAAAAGTAGTATAATTCCCTATATATTAAAAAGCTTAAAAGGGCTTATAAAAAGGCTCTTAAGGATCTTATATATTTTTTAGTATTTTTCCCGCTATAAGAATATTAGTTATATTATTAAAATTAATACTTTAAGACAGGCGGCTTCGAAGCTCGATTTAAAAGATATAACGTAATATGTTTTTATTAAAAAAGATACTATTAAAAGCGCCTCTTTAAGGCTCCTTGATTATATATTTTGCGTACTTATAGCATTAATCTTCAGCGAGGGATTTAAAGTTAGAAGCTGTGTATTAATTAGAGGATTTAACTTTATCGTTTTCCTTATATCTTACGATAAAGTTTCGGTACTTTAAAAATCGTTATATATAGTATTATTATAATCTAGAACATATAGTTTCAATATATATTCTTTAATTAATATAGGGTCTTATATAAGTACTGTCTTTATAAAGAAAGACTACTTGTTAAAAGTAATGTTTTATACCCTTTAAACCTCTTATTAAAAAAGGATAAAAATTTAATAGAAATTAATAAAGTCGTAGCTAACTTAGAAGCCGACTTCTATATATTTTTCGAGCTTAAGGTTTCTTTTTATAGTATTCTTAAAAGCTTTGATTGTTAAAAGGTAAGCTTTATAGCCGTATGCGTAAATAGTAGAAAAATTAAAAAAGAAAAAGGGAATCCCCTTACTATTCTCTATAAGCTAGGTTTATAGTTTTTTAGTAAGAGAAGTTAAGAGTCTTTAAAAAGTCCTTTAAAACGTCTTATTATAAAGGAAAGTAGCCGTTTTTAGATTTTTAGTTAAAAGGTAATAAGTAAATTCGAGGAAATTTATATTATATAGGCCTTTAAGAAAGTTACCCCCTTAGCACGCTCTATTAAGCCGTTTTAAGTTAGTATATTAAGAGCTAAGGGTTTATTTATAATCCCCTATTTTATAATAAATTCTTAGTATTCTTTTTATAAGGCTTAAT
This sequence comes from Ophiocordyceps robertsii, assembly GCA_027405785.1. Taxonomy (NCBI): domain Eukaryota; kingdom Fungi; phylum Ascomycota; class Sordariomycetes; order Hypocreales; family Ophiocordycipitaceae; genus Ophiocordyceps; species Ophiocordyceps robertsii. Next base: position 42,618 of record JAPEBW010000068.1, on the reverse strand, counting down.
TATTATCTCTATAAACTTTATATATAGTAAGCTTAAATTGCCTTAGTATAAAGCTTTAAAAGCTAGTAATATAGCTAAGAAGCTCCTTCGATATTAAATTCGGAAGGGCGTAAAAGAAAATTAAGTTAGTAAAATCGTCCTAAATAAAAAAAGTAACCTTCTTCTTATTATAGGAATCCGGTAACGAAAAGAGGTCGTAAAAAATCCGATAAAAAGGCCTTATAGCCTTTATAGCTAGTTATACTTAAGATATAATTCTTTTTGCTTTCCCGAGCTTATAAGGTTTATAGTTAAGGATAATAAAAGACGTGGGAATAAATATACCTTTACTAAAAAGGGTCTTTCGCAACGCCTGCTCGTTAAAGTGCCTTAGTCTCTTATACTTAAGCTAAAAAGAAAAAAAAGACGTAATTATAGTAGTAAGTTCTTTTTTTTTCCGCTAAGGAAGAGGATAAAGAAAACAAGGAAAAAGATAAAAAAGAAGTTAAAGTAAAAAAGAAAAGCTATCTTAATTTCGTTATATTTAATAACGTATTAATTATATAAAAGCTATATTTTACAAACTTCCTTAGTGGTAGTAAAAATACTGCCTGTGTAAGAATTTTCGTGGACTTTTACTTATTATAATTTTAATAAGGAAGTAACGCTTATATAAAAAGTATGTATAAAGGCAACTTTATTTAACTAAAATAATTTAGTAGAAATTCGCATAAAGACGGTGCCGTACTAAAGGATTTTAAACTTTTCTAAGCCCGTTAAAGCTAAGAGATACGTTAGTATAAAATTTAAGAAGCGGTCTTAAGCGTTATAAATATACTTATTTAATCTGCAATAAAGGATAAATAAGTTTTTAAATAAGTACGTTTATATAGGTACCTATATTATAGTAAGAGGGGCCGTTTTAGCTACGGCTGCGGCTTATACTAATATATTTATAAAATCCGGGTTTTTTAATAATTTAAAATTTAATTAAAGATTTATAAAAGCGGATTTATATTTCTTAGCTTTATAAAAAGCGTTTTTAACTAAGGCTTTACTATAAAAGATAGTAAAAAATTTGTTTATTGTTTTTTAGATTTTCTTATTTAGTTTTTAGCGATTTAGTCGTTTTTTTATTATAGTAAAAATAGTTTATATAATTATACCGTTTTTTATAACAGCAAAAAAGTAAAAAAAGGGTCTTTAAAAGAATAGCTCTTAAAAGTAGTAAAAGAGGTGGATTTTAATAATTTCTTTATCGATTTCGTAGCTTATTACCTTTTAAAAATTTTAAAATTTTAATGCCGTCTAAAAAGGTCTCCTACTACCCTCTTTTACCCCGTCTCGCTTCGTCGTCTATTTAGTTAATCTAATAATTAGTAAAGGAGCTATTAAAGCTAAAAATAGCCTTTAAAAAGCTTTATATAAAGTATAGGTCTTATGCTTTTAAAAGCTACGTTTTTTTTATATTTATAAGAGCCTTTTGCTAGTTTATAATCTTTATAGCTAAGTTAGTTTTATTTAGTAAAAATAAAATCCTTTAAAAGTTTATAAGGACTTCTTTTTCTTATTTTATAACGAAGGCTATAATTATCCTTATAGTAAAAAAAGCTTAGTTAAAACGTTATAAATATCTATTATTATAAAATAATAATTTTTAATGTGTTTTATAATATATTACTAAAAAGTAAAACAGGCCTTTTATTAATCTTTATAGCTTTATAATATAGTTTAATACCTTAAGTAAAGGAACTTATAAGTTTTTAAATTATCGATAAAAAGGTTAGTAATTTTCTTTGCTTAAGAATTTACCTATTAGACTAAGGGTTCCTTAAGAAGTCGTAAAAGTAGCTTTTTAAAAGAAACTAAGGGATTGATTTAATCTTAAATTTTATAAGAAATAGCGTATTTTTATATTGTTAAAATCCAACGTTTTTAGTTAAAAAGGCTATTAAAGACGGTTCTCTTTAAAGAGCTTATAAAATTTATTATTTTAGTAAAAGAGGAAATAAAGCAGCGTAAAAAATAAGGGTGCTTCTATAAGTAAATTTTCTATAAAGAGAGCGTTTTTTACTCCTAAAAAGTGTAATTAACTAGTAAGGGCGTAATAAAATAAAAGTGCCGTAACTACTAATTTTTTTCCTTATGCGAAGTAAAAGAGATCCGGGCTTATAACTCTTAAATATAAAGAAGGCCTGTTTAAGGTATTTAGTAAAAAAATAATTTATATAAAGAGAATTAGCTTATAGAAAAAAGGTAAGAATAGGTAACTAAGTGATAAAGCTCTGATTTTATTATTTAAGTAGCTATTTAATAGCTTATATATAATAAGAAGTGACTTAAAATAAGGAAGAAAATTATAAATAGTCTAATAAATAACAACTAATAATAAATAGTCCTTATTAAAGAGGAGGACTATAAAAGGTCTATATAAGGTTTATATACTAAAGGGTAAATAGCCTTAAGTTTATATATAGCTAAAGAATAAAGGGAAGCCTTAAGAAGGCTAAAATTAAAAGAAGCCTTAAAGAAGCTCGTATTACTACTACTGCTACTACTATTAATTATAGCGTATTTACTACTATATTAAGAAATAAATATAATAAGCTATATATACGCTGTTTTTTAATAATAAGCTTATTAGCAAGCTTACTTATAAGCTTATTAATAAGCCTACTAATAAGCTTATTAATAAATTTACTCATAAACTTAATAAGTTATAATAGTAGCTAATTAACTTTATATAAAACAAAATCGTTATCGCTATACTTTTATAAAAGCTTTTATAGGAGCTTTTATAAAATATAAAGTATAAGTTGTTTAAGCTTATTAAGTAAAGGTATATAGCTACTTAATAAAATAAGATAAAAGTAGATATTTATAAGGAAAAAGAGGTATAATAAGGTTTATATAAAAATAAACTTATATAAAAATAAACGTTTTAGGTAGTAGTTAAGCCGCTACTAACAAGCTTAATAAAATAAAGTAAATAAAGCTCTTTACTAAATTTAATAAAATAATATATCTTTAACTTTTACGCTTTATATATATAAATAATATATAGTAGCTTAATTTATTAATATATAAATAACTTTACTTTATAATATATATACGATATATATATAAAGTACTACTATTTATATATATACATATCTTTATTCGTACACACGCCTTATTTTTAAGGTACGTACTAACGCTAGCCCGCCTTACTTACTTATAAGCCTTAATCTATAACGTCTTAAAGAAAATAAGGCAGATATAATAAGAGATATACTTTACCGAAATTTAGTGCGGGGCTACTTTTATACTATCTTATATCCTTATCGGCTATATATCGGCGATAGCCTTATTTTCACCCTTAATATCTTTAATAAAGCTACTAGCTATAAAGGCCTACTAGCTATAAAGGCGCATACTAAAGTTAGCTTACCTTAAGTTATCGTTAGCGTTATCCTCTATAAGGCTTTAAAAGGAGCGAAGAAGCTATTATAATACTACTCTTAAGCTTAAAAAAAGGCTCCTTACGAGCGCCTTAAGAACAATAACATACGCGCCGCTTAGAATTATTTAAAGCAGCCTATAGCAGAATTCGACCTTTTTTTAAGCATCTTTACTTATTATAAGTATATAAGCGGCCTTTACTAACTTAGTATATCGTAAAAGGGGAGGACATATAGCTATAAAAGGAGGAGCTCGGATTCTTTAATTTATACCGAAAAACGCTATTAATCGGGGTATAGTTACTCTCTTATCCGAGGGGCATGTCTACATTGATTTTTTTAAGACGTTGTGGATCAGGGCCATAGTGCCCGCGCCTGGCAAGTACCCGTACCCTCTAAATGCCCGCGCCCGCGCCCGCCCGCGCCCACATACGCAGCCCATACACGCAGCCCACACGCAGCGCTCTCGGCCACCGCTCAATTCGCTCAAAAAACGCATCTTTGAAGCTCTCGCGAGATGCGCGCGCAACGCGGCCCGTTAATTGATCGGGCCCTCTGCCGGAGCGGGCGAAGTTGTAGGCGCGCCCTCAATGTTTGCTGTGTGTGTGGGCGCGGGCGGGCATTTAGAAGGTACGGGTACTTGCCAGGCGGGCGCGGTATAAATAGGTAGGGAGGGCTGGCGCTGGTACGTATCTCTAGAATCGGGCGTGTGTACGAATAGAGATATGTGTGTGTACAAATAGTAATACTCTATATATATATAAGTTAAAGAGTCTACTACGTAAGCGCGGGGGATATACGTATATAAATATGCGGTATCGGCGCTGCGCCTCAACTAGCCACACTAGCCCACTTTTTTTGCTTGCCGGTTATCTATACGTGATTGCTGGTTAATAGGGGCGGGTGTCCTGAGCCTCTTTGGGCCCTTCCGATCCCTTCTCTGTCCTCGCCGCCTACCTCGTGGCTGTCTGGTTGCAACCGGCTCGCTCTCGCTCCTCTCGCCAACGGCATTCGGTGGTTGGGCCACACACAAGATGCAGCTCAGACGACAGACTGGCAAGTCCGAAACTTGCCCAAGTAGGCAGTTGAAGGAACAAGTGCTGACCAGGTATCATCAAGCCTGGCGTGAGCGATCGTCGTCGTCAAGGGTCGCAGAAGCACAAAGTCTCTGGAGGATTAGCTTTCCGCACTCGTGCTCCTGCCGCCACATACGTGCATTAGCCTCGTCATCACTATCATGGGAATCTGATCAAGCGTCGTGCGTGCCGCTGGTGAGGAGCACCTTGCGGCCGACTACTTGACGTGAGCTCCAGCTATATATTGTCCGCGGCTCGGCCCGACTTGAGGCGTCTGGTAGCTTGCCCCTCGTTGCAGCTTCTGGGGGCTGTCTTTCTTGGATTCGAAGCCTGCTCGACGCCGCTGATCATGATCGGGGCAGCGTGCCCGGGGATCCTCCAAAGCTAGCAGACCCATGAGCAAGCGTCTCGGCAACAATCATAGCCAGAGGCTCAAGGCCAACCGCTGTATGTGTCCAATGCGTGCTCAGTCCGCCTCTTCTCGGTCCCCTTGCTTTCCCCATCGTTTCGTGCATGCCAGGGGGCCGATAGCGGCTTGTGTCGTCCTCGGGAACCCTAATCCTCCTCCTCACTTCTCCCGGGCAGTCTGCCTGCGTCCTTATCGCGGCCGGCGGCGCGCTGATGGGAACAGACTTTTAGAATCGGTTCGGGACACGGCAACCAAGTTGGCTGGCGCCGATAAGGACGCCGACGAAGCTGCGCAACATCTCCGCCCTTTCCCCTCATCAAGAGCGGGACGCTCGAGCCTCTTGATAAGCAGACCATAGCCAGACTAAGACGTCTGACAATCGCGGGCTATCCAAGCTTGGGCTTCTCCAGCAAATCGATCAAAGCTTGAGGCCACCAGCTTTCTTTCGAGCACCCTGCCACCCTGCGGCGCTGCCACGGAATCACCAATTCCTGCGCGGAGAATAGAGCACCATGGACGAAGACAGCGGCCCAAGCATCATCACGCCCGGTCATACCCCGGGCCGTGGGGTCGGCGCGGTGCCGGCCCGCCTCCGCTCTGTTGTCCGGGCTTTCACCACCCGGGACGGCCTCGTCGGTGACTACGATTACGGCTTCCTCTTCCGCCCCAACCTGCCCTTTATGCGCAAGACCAGTCGTTGCAGTCCCTTTTTCGGCCTGAACGACAGAATGCCCATCGTCCTCGCCCTCATCCTCGGCCTGCAGCACGCGCTGGCCATGCTCGCGGGCGTCATCACGCCGCCCATCATTCTCAGTGGCAGTGGCGGCGCCAACCTCGAGTCTGCCCAGCAGCAGTATCTTGTTTCGACGGCGCTCATCGTGTCCGGCCTCCTCTCCAGTCTCCAGATCCATCGCTTCCGTGTCCCCAAATCACCGTGAGTCCTAATGTCGTTCCCACCGTGTATCAAGGCAACCAAGAGTGCTGAAGTCATGGTCCGTCCACATGGCATGTCAGATACTTCATCGGCACGGGCATCCTCTCCGTCGTGGGCATCTCGTTCAGTACCATACCCATCGCTCAGGGGGCCTTCCGCCAGATGTACGCTAATGGGTACTGCCCCTTGGACGCCGCTGGCAATCGTCTGCCTTGTCCCAAAGGCTACGGCGCCCTCCTCGGCACCTCGTCCGTATGCGCCCTCGTCGAGATATTCATCTCCTTCCTTCCACCTCGGATCCTACTTGGCATGTTCCCTCCTATCGTCACCGGGCCGACGGTGATGCTAATTGGCATCCATCTTATCGGGAGCGGCTTTAAGGACTGGATGGGCGGCAGCGGGCAGTGCTCGGACCCGTCGGCGGCTGGAAGCCAGAGCAGCACTTTTGCCAAGTGCCCAAACGTCACGGCGCCGCATGCGCTCCCGTGGGGGTCTCCCGAGTTTTTAGGGCTGGGCTTCTCGGCCTTTATCACCATTATCCTCTGCGAGCGTTTTGGGTCACCCATTATGAAGTCGACCTCGGTTGTTATTGGGCTGCTAGGGGGCTGCGTCATCGCAGGCGCTTGCGGGTACTTTGATCGCTCGGGCATCGATTCAGCGCCTATCGTGTCCTTTATCTGGGTTAAGACATTTCCGCTATCCGTCTATGGGCCGCTAGTGCTGCCTATCATGGCCGTCTTTATCATCGCCGCAACCGAGGCTGTAGGAGACATTACGGCCACCTGCGACGTCTCGCAGCTCGAGGTGGAGGGTCGAAACTACGAATCTCGCGTGCAGGGAGGGCTATTGACGGACGGGCTCAACGGCATCGCGGCCGCGCTTATGACCATGACGCCCATGAGCCGCTTCGCACAAAACAATGGCGTGATTACGCTAACGCGGTGCGCCAACCGCAAGGCCGGCCTGGCCTGCTGCTTCTTCCTCGTCGTTATGGGCATATTTGCCAAGTTAGCGGCAGCCCTCGTGGCCATTCCTAAGCCCGTCCTTGGGGGCATGACGACGTTTCTGTTTGGCGCCGTGGCCGTGTCGGGCATGGCCATCATCGTGCGCGGAGTGCCCTTTGATCGACGCAGTCGCTTTATCCTAACCACCGGTCTGTCGCTCGGGTATGGGTCGACGCTGGTGCCCAACTACTTTGAGCGAGTCTTTACCTACTCGGGCGACAACCACGCGCTCGAGGGATTCCTTAAGGCCATCGTCCTGGTAATGGAGACGGGCTTTGCCATTACTGCGGCGGTCTGCATGCTCCTCAATCTGGTGCTCGCGGCGGAGACGAACGAGGGCATTGCCGATAGTGTCGTCGAGCTGCGCAGCGGTGAGGATGCTGCCGGCTCCACCGAGGTCAAACGGGGCACATGCGACGACCAAGACTGGACAAACACGTCGTCGTCTCGAAATTTTCCACCGAATTGAGAGTGCTGTCCGTTTGATCGCGAGAGATGAGAAGACCAAACGGGGACGGGTGATGGCTAGGATAGTAGGCGATGGTATGCAAATGCGAGGGGAATGTGACTTCCGTGCTACTTCAAAGCACCCAAGTTGAGGCACAGAAACGAGGTTTCATCCCGTATGCCCGCCGTACAAACTGTGTGGTCGCCTCTCGATCATGCTCTGTATCGGGTTACGAGGCTCTGACGCGGCCACTCGCTGACCGATTCGCCATTACCAATGTCTTCCGCGCAGTTGCATGGCGGACGAGAAAGATGATCCCGTCTTGGCCTGTGAAAGCCAAGAGGCCAAGAGCAGACGACGGGGGGGCGTCGTCGGTGCAACGATTCTCCGGCAGTCCCTCGGACCGTAACCTCCGCCAAACGTCACGACAACATCGCCTTTGCCAAAAGGGGGAACTGGATCGCTCCACACGGAGCCTCTCTCTGTTTAGTCTCGGGGTTGCACACGCCTCCATGCCCCTCTTTTGGCGCGCCGTCTCCTTGCTTCTTTTTCCCAATCCGTGCCGGCGGTCCGCCTCCCGTGACGACACTGGCCACTCTCACTCTTGGTGTCTTGGAGAGGTGGCAAGGAGGCTCCGCCCACCCCCTACCAAATCCCCCCCTTCCGTTTCCCACCAACGGAGCGTTGCCTCTTGAAAATCGATGGGCTCGATCCTCGGAGCCTTTTTCAGTCCCGATGATCGAACGCTCCGTTCAATCTTCAATCACCGCCGAACACCACCGTGACTGCATAGAGAAGAGCCGGCTCGTCACCTAGTCGAGTCGACGAGACCGTCGGGCAATGAATTTGGTCACCTCTGCCGATGCAAACACCACTTCGACCAGCACAACCTCGTCCTTGGCCCAATCGCCACTCTCCTCAGCTGGCCCTCATCATCTGCCCGGCGGTGCGAGCGGCCGCCCTTCCCGCTCGCCGCTCAGCTCACCGCCAACGCCGCCCACGCCGATAGACTCGGCATCAGTCGCGACGTCGACAGAGACCGCAGTCGAAGGTCAGGCATTACTGCCAGGTGTTGTTACCGACGCAGCCACCCCAGAGCTTGTACCCGCAGCAAAGGCCTCACCTGTCCCGGGGGCGTCTTCGGGGTCCGCATCAGCATCCTCGCCTTCCTCGACCCTTTCGCCCCGCGTCGTCTACGGCGCCGGAACCGTTGCTTGCCTCCCTACGGAATTAGGCCGCCTGCGTCTCTCTTGTCCCCTCATCGTCTCGAGCCCGTCACGCATCGCTCTCGCCCGCCGTATTCAGGCCCTCGTCCCCAATCTGGACTCGCGCATCCTTGACTCAGCTGTGGTCAACGTTCCCGCTCGAGTCGTTGACGACGCCCTCGATCGCATCTCGGGCCGCGATGTTGTCATCAGCGTCGGCGGAGCATCCGCCGTCGGTCTCGCCAAGGCAATCGGTGGTCGCAAGGGCATTCCTCACATCTGCATTCCCACGACGTATAGTGGCTCTGAGATGATGCCTCTACTTCTTGATGCCAGTCCTGCTCGGCACAGCAGCAATGGTAGCGGCAGCAGCGGCAGCGGCAGCAGCAACAGTCGCCGCCATGGACACGGGTCATCTCGAAGAAAGATGGCCAGCAACACGAGCACTGTCCGCGACCCCAGGATCCAACCGGCCGTCATAATCTATGACGAGGAGCTCACCATAAGCCCCTCGAAGAGGGTTTCTGCTCCCTCGGACTCCGCTGCCATGGCTCGGTCTACTCAGTTTCGAGACTCCCCATCCAAATGCGACGAGACCGTGCAGTGGAGCTACATCCATCTGCCAGGCGTCTAGAACGTCGCCCCGATCCTTGGCTCCTATTGCTTTCGATCAGAAAGCTTCAAACTCCCGAATACGAGACTCCCTCAAGTACCCGACGATGGTAGCCCAATTTCTCTACCCCTTTTCTCAATGCGAGGCGCAACGCTTGTGTAGAATTCTTCTTGGACTTCCCCCATGTCAACTTGAATCCTGAAATGGACACGTCCCACGTTTTCTGACCCGATGGCTTATCTGGATTCGTCGAGGTTGGTTAGACCGGTTGGCACACTGCCTTAGAGCACAGAGGCTTTATCAGAAGCAGCTCCCGGTCACTTGAGCGGCGGAATGACGAGGAAGGAGTCCGCGACTTTCTTTTGGCAGAGCAGGGCGGTTCTGTGAATATGCTGCTCGCTGATTCGAGGTCGAACCAAGATAGCTCTGGATCAACGGGATGTCTTGGTGTCAGTGTCTCGCGCCAGAGTTGGCGGTAGCAAGCGGAACACGATCAGTTAAGCGAAGGTCGTGCGGAGGCGAGGGGTTGTGTTTGTCAGGAAGAGAGGATCAGAGTTGCACTGCGCACTCATTTAAGGGTGCATGAGGCACGATTATCGGGGGCACGCTGACAAGTTGGCAGCGCAAGACGAGGTTGGCGCCTGGAATATGGCGAGTCCTCTTCTTGCGAGGCGAAGCGTCTGGTACGCCTCGGCCGGCTTGCCTGGCCGAGCTTGACCCCGACAGGAGTCGGTGCGCATCTATCGAATTACTTGGTTCGTGAGAACATTTTGAGGAATGAAGCTGGATCGAGGGAAACAAGCCAGCGGTTTTGGTGCGATTCCGACGTAAAAGGACAGGAAATTTAGCGCTGGCAGGAGATCTCATAGCTAAACGGTCATGGGAGATCTCTTAATTACGCCTGTTCATTCCATTTGCAAGATGCTGGTTGTCTGGCCAAATCGTCCACGATTGTGTACGCTGATTGGAGGAGGCTCGGCTGCCTGTCCGGCTTGAAGGTAGAGACGATGGCAAGAGGGAAAAGACATTGAGTCGGCCTGCTGCCGCATTCTAGGCAATGGGCAAGGGGAGTTGCCGTCAAAGTCGGGGTCAGTCGAGCCCCTGAAAACCCATAATGCCGTGAGCGCCCATGGGGCCCAGCTTGCTGTTTTGAATCTCCTTGCGCCGCTTGGCCCGGCGCTTCATGTCGGCGACGCCGCCGCCGCCGCTGTCGCTGCTGTTCCCGTCGTCACTGGCTCCCCCTTCGCTGTCGCTCTCGGCTGCACGCTTGCTCGTTTGGCCCTCGTCGTCGTCGTCGTTGTCGTTGTCGCTGTCATCGTTGTCGTCGCCGTCGCCGTCGTCGCGCTGAAGCTCCGACAGCTCCTCCCAGACCTTGACGGTGCGGCCTCCGGCGCTGATGAGCCGATTTTGTGAGTCAAAGGCTAGGGAGACGACGCTCTCCATTTCGTCGTGGCGCAAGTTGGCCGAGAAGTCGACTTCCCGGCGGACTAGGTCAACGATGCGTAGGGATCCATCGCCGACTCCGCAAACGATCTTTTTGCCAAGTCCCATGGCCGAGGGAACGCAGACAATGGCATCAATGCTCTCGCCGCCACCCCTGCCGCCGTCGACAATGATGCGCTCCTGCTGGTCGTCCCAAGCGCCCTTGTCCCAGAGAGTGAGGACGCCGGAGCCAGTGCCGACGGCGACGATGCCGTTGCTGCGGTTGCGCTTGGGGCCCATGCCGGCCACGAAGCAGGCGCTCAGCAGCTCGTCCTCCTGGTCCTCGCTGCGGACGAGGACGCCGCGGCGGAGGTCGGTGACGGCGAGGGTGGTGCCGCCGGTGCTGACCCACTGCTTGGGGAAGCCGCTCGTGCTCTCGTCCGACGGCGGCAGGGGCGTCATGGAGGAGACGTAGTCGGCGTGGGGATAGTGCGTCTGCGCGGGCCTCGAGCCAGGAGAGCAGCCGTCTTCACGCAGGTCCCAGGTGTGCAGGGCGCCCGAGTCGGTGGCGAGCAGGAGGCTCTGCGGGTTGAGGACGTGGAGGAGCGTCGGGGCGTCGGGCACCGTCGTGGTGCTGGGAATGGTCGTCTTGGAGACGACCTGGCCGGTCACGGCGTCAAATTGTTTGATGAGGGCGTCGGTCCCGGCAGAATACATGGCTGCAGTTGTATCAGGCCACTCCCATCCATCCTCCCCGAGCCTCTACGTCAGTGCCTGCATACTCGTCTGTAGAGTAGGAAAAGGGGAGGAGAGCGGCGCATGTCCAGTGTGAACGGATGCCCTCGGAGTTTGTCCTCCTGTTTTTGTCTTTTACCACCCACCTTTGCCGTCGTGACCATAGGCCAAGCACCTGCAGCTTCCCTTGTGTCTCCTCGTCTTCCAAATGGTGTCTACCATTCCCTTGCCGTCACTGCTCAGCACGCTCGTGTCGCCATCGGCACTCTCGTCCGAGACGGGCAGTCGGAACGTCTCGACATGGCCGCTCGACAAGCCGACGGTCAGCAGAGGATCCGTGGGGTGCAGGGCGGTCGCGAAGACGTCTGCCTGTAGCGGCAGCGTGCAGAGGTTCTCAAACATGGGGAGCGGGATTAGGGGTTGAAGATGGTGGACGCGAACGGGTTTTCCAAGTCGACTTTGTTTTTCTCAAGCCTTTTCTCCACTGCCATCGAGGTACCTACCTACGGATACCTAGGTACCTACTGTGGAAAGAGGGAGCTCTGGAAGATGCTGATGGTGTCTAGCTAGCTAGGAAGGAATATATATGCGAGGGGTGCCCTTATATATATATAGCTAACCCCTGCAAATAAGGGCTAGGGCTACGCCTAGGGCTCTCGCAGTGAATTAGGTATAGGGCCCTAGCGTTTACACTCCTTATATTTACAACACCTCCCCTTAGCTATATATAGGGCGTATATATATATAAAGCCTTATAATATAGCCTCTCCTTTATATATTACTCCGGCCTTAGTATTTCTTAATCTTAATAAATTATAACTAGCTATTCTACTTATATAATACTTTATTTATATACTTATTTATATATAGAGCTTTTTAAAGCTTTATTTAGCCGCCTTTTTTATTCTTAGCTATTAAATAAATTAATTATATTTTTAAGAGGCCTTTTATAAAGCTATTTATAATTATCTTATTAGTTTATACTTATATTAGCTAAAAGAAGCTCTTATTAATATAGTAGATAATTTATTTATAGCGGATATTAATATACTTAGTCTTAGCTAAGTTATTTTTATTTAGTATTATAAGCCTCGCGTTTTAGCTATTTATAAAGATTATAGATAAACTTAGCTATAACTAACTTAGCTTTATTAATAGTTAATATTGCTATATCGCCGCTATACTTATAAGTATAAGGTTTATAAACTTTACTTTTATTAATAAGGTCGCTAAAATTATTTACTTTTTGTTTTTTTAAAAAATAAGCTTATTGTTAAGGAATATAATATAGCTTGCTATAAAGTAATAAGTATTTTAGTTATTAATAAAGGAAGTATCCGTATATATATAAAGCTTAAAGTCCTTAATTAAGTATTTCCTTTTTATTACGACTTTATAGTTTAAGGTGCCCTTAATATATAGCGTTTTTATAATCGCTATATAGTTATATATTAAGTTACTATTAGCTTTAAAAAGCCTATTTACTATATATATAATATTTAGCTAAGTGCTTATTAATAAGTAATTAAGGCTATTAGTTTAGCGAAGCTATTTTATATTGTTTATTATAAGTTCTTAACTCTTTTAGTTATAAGGAACCTTAAGTCTTACTAGCTATAGTGCTTTTATAGCTTTAATAACCTCTTAACTAAATTTCTTAAGGATCTTCTTAGCGAACTTTATTTAGTATATAAGAATCGTTCTTACCGCTTTATCTTATTTAAATTAAATACCTAGAAATTCCTAAGGCTCGCTAAGCTACTTAGTCTTATATAGCCTAGTTAAAATATTAGCCACGGCCTTAATAGCTTCTTTAATAAGTACCGCTATAATAAAATTATCTATATAAACGATTATAAGTATATCGCTTACTTTATAGTAAAGGATATACTTATCCGTCTTAAGGTGCTTAAAGCTATATTCTCTTAAGTTAACGCTTACTTAGTTATACTACTACTTAAGCGAGCTTCTATAACTATATAAAGCCTTATTAAGCCTATAAACCCGGCTTATTGTAAAACCTTTAGTATTTCTTATATACTAAGTAGTAAGGCGTAATTTATTTAATTTAAATTTACTAGCTAAAAAAGGAGAAAAAGACTTAGTGCTAACTACTAAACTAAATAAAGTAAGGGTATCTTATTATACGGATTTCTTATATTAAAACTAGCTAAAAAAGAAAAAAGAAAGAAAGGAAAGAAGTTAAGGGAAAAAAGAGGAAAGACCTCCTTTTATACCTTTTTAAGGCTATTAAAAGGCTTTCCTTTTATATGCTTTTATATACCTTTATATACTAATTTAAAACTTATACTTTATATAACTTATAAGGTTATTAAACTACTTCTTAAGCTAATAAAAATAGCTTATACTATTTTTATTACTAATTATAAGTAATATACGCTTTATTACTTATAACTAGCTTATAAGACTAAATATCCTTATCTTAAAACCTTTTATAAGATTCTATTCTTTTTTAAAAGGAGGCCTCTTACCCTAGCTTTATATAAAGTATTAGTTAATTATATAAAGTATTAATTAATCTATTTAAGACTAATCCTATTATTAGCTAAAGCTAACTTAAGCTAAATATAAGCATATTTAACTTATACCGCTTATAGCTTATACTAGCTATCTTTAACTATTAAGCTATATTATTCCTCCTTATAACTACTAGTATTTACTTTAATTATTATAACTTATAACTAATCGTATTTACTTTACTAATTACTCCTTTATATTTAGCTATATTGACTTTACTAAATATTAGTACTTTTAATACTAAGGATTACTAATAGAATAGGGTTTTTATTATATATTCCCCTTTTTAAGGTCTTTTTAAACTTAAAAGGATAAACGTCCTTTTTTTATAGGTTACTTTAAACTTTTAAGAAACTATTTAAAATATTTAAAGAAATCCTACTTTAAAGAGAGTAACCTTAAGAATTCTTTAAAGAAAATCCTAATCTTTTATCTTTATAAATCTTTTTTAAAGAAAAATCTTATATAGATTTCCGTTTATTTTTACTATTTAAAATAGTAAAGAAATCTTAGCTTAAAGAAGCTAATACTTCCTCTTAAGGGTTTTATTTATTAAAATCCTTAACTTTTCTTAAAGCATTTCTTAAGTGCTTTATAGGTTCTTAAGTATTATTCGAACTAAGATAGTCCTTTTACTTTATTAAATAAAAGTATTTTTAATTTTCTATCTTCCTAGCGAGTATAGCCTTTACTATATATTTATTTTCTTTAACTCTTTTTAAGTCTAACCTTTTAGTTACCTTAGCTTTTTATAAAGTTAGTTTTAATAAAGATATATAAAAAATAAAGTATATAAGTAAACTAATTAAAAGTTCTAACTTATAATTAACCTTTTTTATTTTCTTTATAACTTTAAAAGGTCTTATCTTTTTATAATTTAAAGACTTATTAATTTTATTAGTCTTAAAATTCCTTATTAGAAGATATACTTTATCGCCTTTAAATAAAAAAGGTTTTAAAGATTATCTCTTATTATAATAATACGATATCTTCTTAGCAATATATTTTAACTTTAATTTTATAAATCCATATAAGCTAATTAACTACTTAAAGTTTAATATAGCTTTTTCGGCTATAACCTTTTTAAGTAAAGAAGACCTATAAGCTTTAAGGGTAAAGCTATAATTTGCGAATACTAAAGTATTTTTAATAAGCTTAAAATGAAAAGTATTATACGCTAACTATACTATAAGCAATTTAAAAGGCTAATTATCTTATTAATAATTTATATAGCTTTTAAGGTATTGCTTAAGCGTTTAATTTTATCGTTTTATTATTCCGTTAATAATAAGGTAAAAAGGAGTGGATAATTTATGCTTTATACTTAAGGCTTATGTTAAACCTTATTAAAAATTCGAAATAAATTTCTAATTCCTATTTAAAATAATTAAACTTAAAAGTCCTCGATTAGTTATAATATATCTTATAAAAGTATAAGATAACGTTTTTACGTTTATAGCTTTATATGTTAAAATAAAATATCTATACTTTATAAGACGATTAATTATAACTAAAATAAAATCGTAGTTTATCTTAATTATAGGATCTATAGACTTTAGTAATTTCGTAATAAAGTTTAAAGCTATAAAGTCTTAAGGTCTTAAAAGAACTTTTAAAGAAATTAAGTTACTATAAAGCTTATATTATATAGCCTTACCTTTATTATATATTTCGCATAACTTAATAACTCCTTAAAATTTCTTATAAAAGTTATAGGTATTATAATTGTTTTTAATCTTATTATACGTTTTCGTAATACTTAAATATCTATATAAAGGGTATAAATAAAAATCTAATATAACTATTTTCTTAGTCTTTAAGGTAAGGAATAGCTTATTTTTATAAAACGCTATTTTTCTCTTTTACTTAAGATTCTTATATCTTTTCTTATTTAGGTTCTTATAAGAATTCTTAAGTAATTCTAAAGTAATAAGATCTCTTTATACGTTAAATAGTATATATAATATCTTAAACTTTAAATTACTATTATTATTTAGAAATAATAAAGTCTTTTTATAAGGCTTTTTTTATCGTTAAAGTCCGGTTATTAGTTAATTATATTAGCTTAGTTATTCTTAAAACCTTTCTTATAAATAATCTAATAATTAACTTTTAAAAGGAATTTAGCCTATTTCCTTTACTTAGTATTTAACTACTACGTTATAGTAAAATAACTAATATTCCTATAATCTATATAAACTTTAAGTTTATATTTATTCCTTAAAATATAATGCTAAAATTCTTTAAAAGTATATATAATAGCTAAGAATTCTTTATTATAAGTTAAGTAATAAATCTTTATACTTACTAGCTTCTTTAAATAAAACGCTATAGATTTAAGAATATTATTCTTATCGCGCTAGCTTAGCTACGCGCTTAATATAAAATTAAAAGCATCTATTTTAAACTTTAACGGCTTTTTTATATTATAGGTATTTAATATAAGCTCTTTAATAAGTAATCCTTTAATCTTTTTAAAAGCTTCGTTTACTTTTAAGTTTTACTTAAAAAGGTCCGTTTTAGCTTTTTTTAATATAAATAATATCGGTATAATTATCTTAAAAAAGTCTAATATAAGCTTCTTATAATAATTTATATATCCTATAAAGCTTTAAATTTCTTTAATATTAATAATAATTAGCTAATCTTTAATTATAAAAATCTTTTAAAAGTCTATTCTTATATAAAAAGGAGTAATTATATACCTTAATATTAAAGGCCTACGTATACTTAGTTTAGTAGCACGTAGCTAAATAATTATTTATTTAAAGCTAAAGAGGGAAGGGGGAAATCTTTATTTAAGCTACGTAGCTTCGTACTTTATAAGGGTCGCTTAAGTAGCCTATACCTAGGTTAAGTTTAAGTTAAACTTAAGCTAAGTTTAAGTAAAGTTATATATAACTTTAGCTATATATCGGCCCGACTTTAGGTTATTTACTATAATATAACTATAGCTCTTCTTATAGTATAGCCCGTAATACTATCCCCCCTTTAAGCTATCGCGCGCTAAGGTATATAACGTCGTCGCCCCGCCCCCCGCTTTGCGCTTAATATTAATTAGTACGGTCGTCCTTATTATACTTATAGTTATATATTAACGCACTCCCTTAATTAACGTCGCTTTACGGCATTAAATATATTATACGCTCGCCTATTTACGCCGCTATATCGTCTTAAGTAGCGCTAAGGCAGTATAACGTATCTCCTTTACTTACTGCTATTATCGGTGCTTAAGGCACGCCTTACCTTCCCGCTGCTTATAGTCCTTAAGTATAAATACCTTTTCTCTTTCCTTTTCCTTCTCTTCTCTTTTCTTATTTTTTAATTATTAATTTTCTTACGCGCGCGCCCCCTCTTATAATAGCTTCGTCGCGCCGCGCCTTAATATATTTACTATAACTCCCCGCGCCTTATCTCCCGCCGTATTATAGGCGTTTACCCGTTTAGCGCCCCTTAGCACGCTTAGCAACTATATACTACCGCCCTCGCATTAGTCTTCGCGCTTACCGCTATCGCTTAATAAGCGGAGCGCAATATATACTACTACTATATAGCGCCCCCTTTACCTTACGTGCGTTAGATATATAGCGTCTCTTAATATAGATACTTAGTATAGCGCTTACTAAAATTAAGCCTCGCCTTAAGCTTATAATTATTTTACTTATACTTACGCTAAGTTATATTATTTGCCTATATATCTTTATTCTTAGACTTTATATAATATAACGCTAACGTAATATTAATATACTAACGCTATAGTTACCGCCGCTAATACGCTTTAAGACTATATATCTTAAAAGACGTTTAAGGACTATTATGCCGACTTATATATACGTTCTTTAATCTTTAATAGATACTAGCTAAAAGGATATCGCTAATAATTACTATAGTATATAAAGTTAGCCCGCGCTGCTACTACGGCGCGCTAGGCTTAAATATACCTTAACGTTTAAGGTTAATCTATTAATATTAGTTAGTAGTAAGTAGCTTACTTAAATTAAGTCTTAGTTCTTTATATATTTTATTTATATTTACTCTATATCTTATTATATCTTATTATATCCGTCGTTTATTTAGTTATTATCTTTACTTAGTATACGTTTATAGCGTATCTTCTTTATATTTATCGTTTAAAATCGTTTTAATGCTTATTAAGCGTAGCTTAAAACTCTCCCTTATTTTTCTTAGTTTTTATCTTTTTCTTTACTAGCTCCTTTATCCTATCTTTTACTCCCTTACTTAGCTTATTATTATCCTTTTACTTCGCCTTTATCGTTTTTTATTACGCTGCTATACTGTTCCTTAAATTCCTTTAAAGCAATTATATCTTAAAAGTCGCTAATTAGCTACTATATTAAGTTAGCGTACTTATACTACTTTACTAAGACTTAGCATTGCCTCCCCCTTTTAATCTATTTTTACTAAGCTTACTTAATCTTCTTTATAACGTACTTTAGTTTATTATCTTCCTTAATTACTAATAGTAGCTAATAGTCGTTAACTACTTAGCTAAGTAAAGGGTTATCCGCTACGCGGCGGAGGAACTTTATATATAGTCTTTTATATACCTTCCTTAGTATATTAAGTTTTACTATATATAAGCTAACTACCTTTATTATAGTATACTTTTAGTATAGTTAATTAAGCTTCCGGTAAGGCTTATCTATAGTATACTTCCTTATATTTAGCTATACCTTATCGCTTACTTAAAGTCTTTCCGCTAGCGTATAAAACCGGTTTGCCGTCTCCTTTTACCTTACTTATAACGCGGCGATCGCCGTTTAAAGGAAGTTAGCGACTTCCCTTATCCTTTATATAAGGCTCTATACGCTCTCCGCGTTTAGTATAAGCAGTCCCTCCTCCCGTGCGATCTAAATCGGCTCGATATTATACTTATATATAGTAAAAAAAGGGCTTATACTTATTATTAATATTACCCGATTATTAAGCGCCGCTTAAGTATAAAGTAGCTATGCTTTTTAATCGTCTTACTTATAGTAAATATATACGCGGAGGTATACTTATACCTCTTAGTTCGCGCGCTTTATCGCTTTATTAGTTTATAAGTAATAAGCTAAACTTAGTTTCCTTTAAACCTTAGTTTATTAGTAAAATTCCTTTTAAAATTGCCTTATTTAGTTCGTCCCTTAATTTAAAACGATAGATTTTAGTATTTTATAAAAGCGGAAGTAGGATTATAAGAACTTAATAGCATATACTACTACTTTTATTATTAGTATCGCTTTTAAAGTTATTGCCTTTATTAGCCGGTCTGTTATTACTTTAAGGTTTTAAAAGCCCTTAGTTTTTATTAGCGGTAAGTTAACTATAAAGTCTATCGTTAAGTATATAAACGGCTATATAAGAGGTAGTAATAGTTAAAGGAGCCCCTTTTAAAGTTACCTTTAAATATACCCCTTACTATATAGCCCGTAGTTTATAACGAGCTAGTATACTATCGATAACTAGCTTAGCTAAAAGAACTCTTAAGCTAATATTATAAGCGTCCTTTCGCGCCTTAAGTATCTTACCGCTATTAAGTTATATATCTACTAAGCGATTAATACCCGGAGCTTATTTAGCTTTTTATCCTCCCCCTCCTTAAGGTATTAAGCCTTACTTAGCACTTAAAGTTAGTCTTTAAAGCGAAGGCGCCCCCTTATATTAATTATATACTTACTTACTTAAACTTTTAATTACTATTTTAAAGTAAGCGATTAATCGCCGTTTTATACTACTTAAAATACTACTTAGTACTTTTTATCTTTTTATAGTATCGCTATCTACCGCTCTTATATCTCTTATTTATTAAATATATAAGCCGGTTATGCTTATTCCTTAAGCGCGTCTTAGCTTAAGTTTAAGTTAAGTTTTAGCTAAACTCCGCCCTCGTTTACCTTACCTTCGTCTTAAGGTATAAGGTCGTTTGCCTTATTTATATAAGCGATTAACCCCGCGTTTTTTCCCCTTTTTATATTATCGCGATAATACGCTCTTTTTATACTAATTATCGCAGGAGGTTTATATACTCGCCGCTAAGGGGGACTTAACGTCTTATTAATCGCGCGCTATCCGGGATTATCTATACTATATATTTTATTTCCCTCTTATTAAATGCCCCTTCCGGCTTATCTTAATCGCGGCGCGATAAAGTATTAAGTATTACCGCTAACCTCCTTAAGCGGTACTTTAATATAAAGTTATATAAAGCGAGCTTTATTGCTTATTTACTTTACTTCTTATTTAACTTCCTTTTTATTATAAAGTACTTTAGATTTTTATAGTTTATTAGTACTATAAACGCTAGTATATTATATAACTTTACCCCTTAAAAGTCTAAGTATTATATAATCGTAAGCAACTCCTTATTGTAAATTAAGTAGTTATACTCCGCTATATTAAGTCGTTTTAAGAAGAACCTTATTAAGTATCGTATCTTATTTAGTCTTACCTATATTAATACGCTGCTTATTATATATTTAAAGTAGTTTGCTTTTAAGTACGTTTCCCTCTTAAAGTTATATAGCTATAGTATTAGCGCGTTATAAAATACCTCTTAGATAAACTTAAATATAGCTTAGTACTTATTAGTTTATAAGAACGTTATATTCTTTTTATAAAGGCCGTTTAAGCACTATAAGGCCTTAGCGTAAAGCGGGATAAAGGTATAGTAATAATTCGCAAACTTAAAGAAGCTTTAAACGCCTTTTACGTTTATTAGCGCTTACTATATCCGGATAGCTTAAATCTTCTTTAGGTCGTATTAAACCTTACCCTTAGCCTATATAATAAAACCTAAGTACTTTACCTTTTTCGTTATAAAGTCGTATTTTTATAGGTTTAGTATAAAGCTTACCTCTTATAACTTTTTAAGCACCTTTACTACTTTCTTTTAGTAATTATAGAGCGACTTTAATAAGTATATTAAAACATTATCTATATACGCTATAACGAGCTTATAAAGGTAGTCTTTTAGCACTTAGTTAATATAGCGCTAGAAGGTAGCTAGCGTTTTTATAAGGCTAAATAGGCATACTTACTATTTAAATAGTCCGAACCTCGTTTAAAAGGCTATTTTAAACTTATAGCTTTTTGCGATTTTAATCTTATAAAACGCTATAATAATATTAAGTTTCGTAAACTAATATACCTTTACTAATATCTTTAATGTTTTTATAATTAATAGTAGTATATATTAATCTCTTTTTATAATTATATTTAAAGCTTAGTAATTATAATAAAAGCGTAGTTAGCTATTAGCCTTCTTTATAAATAATATTAGCGCCGCAGCTAATAAACTACTTAAGCGGATAAGGTTCGCTTTTAGTAGCTTGTTTAAGGTCTTTTAAAGGATAAGGAGTTCTTCTTTTAATATATCGTAAAAAGGCCTTTATAGTAATAGCGGCTCCTTACTATCCTTATCCGGGGTAAGATAGATCTTATAGTCTACGCTTAGTTAAAACAGGGGTTACTTAAGTGCCTTCGTAAGTGCGAAAAGGTCTAAATAAGCTTATAGTGCTTAAGTTAAGATATAGTCCGCTAAGTTAACTAGCGTCTTTAGCTAAAGGGCTCTCTTTATATCCTTTATTATAACCGCCTTTATATTAAGCGCTTATTATCGCCCTTAGCTATCTCTTTAAGCCCTTTTCTATTAGCACTCCGCCGCGAAGATAAAGGCGCTTATTAGCTTCGCTTCTTAAATATTCGCGATCTTTGCGGCCTCCTTTAATCTTTAAAGGCCGATTTAAATCCCCGCTTTTTTATACTAAATCTAATTCCCCTTAGTATTATAAACTACCTCGTTTTTCTTTATTTATAGTCTCTTTAAAAACACGTTATAACTTAACTTTAGTACTATATAAGCGAATGTTTATTTTAAGTGCCTATTAATCTTTATCTTAAACGCTATAATCCCCTTTATTTAAAGCGTTAATACGTCTTTTAAAAAAGGCCGTAGCAGCCTCTTTATCCTATCCGCGAAGGGTATTTATAGCCTTATCGCTACCCCCTTACTTATTGCGGTATAGTAGTTATAGCCTATATCTATAAGTATATTAAGCCCCTTTTTCTTATTAATACTAACCTTAAGTAGTACTAAGTCTAGCATAAGGTGCTTCTTTATTAACCTTTAAGCTGCTTACTATTTCTCTTTTTCCCTTAGCGCTTAACTTTATGCTAAGGTTCCTTTTTTTTTAAATTAAAATCTACTTTAGTTACCTCTTTAATTATAGCTATAGCTACCTATAAGGTTCCTTCTTTTTTCTTTTTATAGAAGCGGGCGATATACCCCGTTATCTTATAAGTAAAACACCTTTATATATTAAGCCGGCTTTATCCTCCTCCCGGCTAGGTTATAGCGTTAATTTTACTTATTAAGGTATTACCCCTTAAGTCTTTTCGGTTTTAAGTTCCCCCCCTTATTGCCTTCTTTTAGCCTTAAAACGGCTACTTAGTTTATTAAACCCTTTTTAGCTTTACCGCGATTTATACTACTTAATTAGTATACGCTAAGAAGCTTAAGGTTAAGAGGTCGACTATCGCGAGCGCCTCCTTAAAGCGAAGGCCTAAGGCGCCCTTTAAGAATACGATCTATATATCGTATAGCTATAACCCCCCTCCTACCTTAAAAAGCCTTTACTTAAACTTAAGGAGGAACGCCGCGAACGTTTAGTTCTCTCCTTATTTAATCGTACGGATAGCCGCCGCCGCCCGCGATTAAATATCGACGTTAAGGTAAATCGAATCGAGGTACTTAAGGAATTCTTACTAATTATAACCTTAGTCCGCGCTAGTGCTATAATAAGTCGCTATAGTCTGCTATAGCCTTATATCTAAGTAGTTATAGATTAAGTAGAAAACCTCCTTTAAGCTTAAGAAGAAGTCTTAGTTAATCTCGTACTTTTCTTATATATATCGTGCTTAAAGCGTAAAGTAGCGCCGCTAGCCGTTAAATTTCCTTAGCGCTAAGAGTAGCTTTTATTAGTCCTTCTTCTTTATTACTTCTTTCTTTATTATAAGTATTGCGGCCCCCGCTATTATATCGTAAGGTAGTATTAAACTACTAATTAATAAGCCGGCCCCTCCTTATATATATATTCTTACTATCTTCTCTAGCTTTTATATTAAGGCCCCGAACTAGCTTATTAGCTATTAAATTTACTACTAGCTTGCTTAAACCTAGTAGCTTATTTTAACGGCCCTTACTTATAGTAAAAGGATCGCTTATTCGACCCTTATTTAAATATCGGCCTTTCTTAGCCTTTCCTCTTAAGCCTTATAGGCCTAGCCCCCTTATATTAAGTAGGCTTCTTACTTACGCTATATCGTAGTTCGCGAGTCTTTTCTTAAGTTATATAACCTCGTTTAAAAGGAGCTTTAAATATATTAAGGGCCTATATATACTTAGTTTAGTAGTATATAGCTAAATAATTATTTATCTAAAGCTAAAAAGGGAAAGGGGAAATCTTTATTTAGGCTACGTAGCTTTATAATTTATAAGGGTCGCTTAAGTAGCCCTTACTTAGGTTAAGTTTAGGTTAAACTTAGACTAAGTTTAGGTAAAGTTATATATAACTTCGGCTATATATCGGCCTAACTTTAAGTCGTTCGCTATAGTATAACTATAGCTCTTCTTATAGTATAGCCCGTAATACTTAAGAATTCTACTTCTTATATATAAAAGCTATATTTTTTTAGTAAAATATATAAGCTAGCTTTTTTTAATGCTTTTAGCACTATATTAACTTCTTTATAGTATTGCTTTAGCGTATTAAAGTATATAGTAATATTATCTAGATAAACTATATAAAATCGGTTTAAATAAGGATTTAATATACTCTTAATTCTCTTTTAAAAAGTTACTTATATATTAATTAATCTTAAAAGTATAATTAAAAATTCGTAAAGTCTATATCGCGTTTTAAAGGCTATTTTAAATTTATCTCCTTTTTTAATATAAATTTAGCTATAAGTAGATTTTAAGTTAACCTTAGTATACTACTACTTATTAGCTAATCTATCTTTTATTTCGCTTATAAGAGGTAATAAAGTCCGGTCCTTTATCGTATTGTTATTTATTTTTTTAAAATCGATATAAAGTCGACTTTTTTCTTTATCTTTACTATTCTTTAAAGTAAATAGTATAAGAGCTTTATAATTTAGACTTTTTAATATAACCTTTTTATAGGTTTTTATTAATATATTTTTTTAATAACTTAAAATGCTTTTTATTTAAGTTATATATCTTAGAAAATCTAAGCATAAAGCCTTTTTTTAACTTAATTTCGTAATTCTCACTACTTTATAGTAGTAGCTTATCCTTAAGTAGCAGCGTAAATATATCGAAATATTTCTTTAGTATATTTTTAAGTATTTTTAAATAATAATCCTTAAGGTATTATAAGTTAATAGTACTTTCTAAACGTCTTATATACTATATTCGCTCTTTAAAGTATTTTAAACTAATAGTACCTTCTAAATACTATAAGCTATTCTTACGTATCTTATTCTTAATCTTTCTCTTATTTTGTTTTTTCTTAATCTTATCTTTTTACTTAAGGTATTACTACTTAATATCCTTTAAAGTATTAAATAGATTTTCTTTTAATAAATTATAAGTAGCTTTATAATTATCCCTTAAGCTTTTAGTTTTTTTTATTAAAGTTTAGCGTTATTTTCGCTTATATTATATTAGTCGTAGTTACTTTATCTTTAGTTATAGTAGTCGTTTTATCGTTTTTTATTACGATATCTTTTAATGCGATATTTATATTTATATTAAAAGCTTTATTATCTTTGTTATTGCTATTTCTTATATAGTTATTGTTTATTATTACTATATTTAAATTATTTAAGGGTTTCGTTTTAAGGTCGTCCTTTATTAAACTATTAAAAGAAATATCTAAGGTATTGTCTTTAAACCTTAAAAGGTCTTTATCTTTATTTATTATAGGATTATATTTCTATAAAAAGGGTAGTCTTAATATAATATTATAGCTAATAGCTAAGATATTAAAAGAATCTTTAAAGTTATAAATCCCGATTATATACTTAAGAAGATTAGTCTTTAGTATAATCTTACTATTATTATACTTAAAGGGTAATCCTTTTACTAAAAGAAGTATATAAGGCTTATCTTTTCTTTTATAACGTAATTTTAAACAATTTACTATTATAAGGGGAATATAGCTACTTATCGTACTATAATTTAATAATACGTTAAGGCGATATCCTCTTAATTTTAATAAAAATGTTATTTTTATACTTTAAGAATTATTATTTAACGTAAGTAAGTTCTTTTTACTAAGAAATAGCCTTATTATTCTTAGGCTTATTAGTTTTTTACCTTATTTACTAACTTCTTAGTAAATCTTAATTCTTTTTACGGAACTAATTTATTTAAGTTATTAAGCTTCTTAATAGCTTTAAAAACTAAATCCTTAATAATAACATAATCTTTTATTATAGTATTATTAATAAAAACTCCTTTAGTACGAATTATCTTATTATATCGTTTAAGGTTATTATGCTTATTTTACTACGTTTTTAGCTAGTTCTTAAGCATATCTTTTAAGAATCTCTTTGCTTTTAAAAGTATATCTAAATTATAATTCTTATTGCGAAGATTATAATTTATCTCGAAATACTTACTATATTTTTTAAACGTATCTTTAATAGATAGGTTAAGAAATTCTATATCTTTATTAAGCTTATCGGCTAGCTTATTATTCTTTTTTTTAAGATCGTCTTTATCTTTAATTAAATTAGTAATATATATAAAAAGTGATATATAATCTTCCTTTAGCTTAATTATCTTATTTATTAAAGCTAAGTTACCGTCTTAAAGGTTTTTAATAGTCGTTTTATTATACTACTTAAAAAGTAAAAGTTATTCGATTTTAACCCGGTTATTAGTATTTTCTTATATAAGTTCCTCTTTATTAACTTTAATATCCTCTTTAAGGTTTTTTATAAAAACCTTAGTATTAGTAGTAAGTTCCTTAGTTATTATAGCGGGTTTATTAAAAGTCTTTCTTAGTTTAAGATTAGTTTAAGAAACTATCCGCTTCCTTACTTATTTAAGAGGTATATAAGGCAGTCGTCTTTATAGTATTTAGTTTAAAATAACTACTTATACGCCTTATTCTTAATAGTAATAACTATATCGAAATATTCTATAAAAAGAGTATAAGGCCCGTTATTATCTTCTTTCTTAAAAGGGGGCTCTTTATTTTTTTCTTATAATTTAAAGTCTTTAAGATTATAGCTACTATTATCTTTTATATTTAAAGGTATAATATTTATATTAAAATAAAGAGCGTTTTTATTATCTTTATAAATAGTTTATAAGGAAGTTTTATACTTATAATTATCCTTAGTCTTAAAAGCATTCCTTTATTAATCGTTTAAGCTTTTAGCTTCTAACTTTATTTTAAGTTCTTCTTTATAAGAACCCTTTATAAACAAACTCGTCTTAAATAAACTAAGGGTTAGTATAATAAGCTTAGTATCGATTTCTTTAGTATCCTTAATTAAAGGTAGTAGTAAAGTATATTACGGATTATAAGCTAAAAAGGCATTATTTTTATAAATAAGTATATTCTTTCTCTTAAAAAAATTCCTTTTCTTAATATAGTCTCTTAAAATATAGCCTTTCTTTATATAATTAAAGTATTAAATAGCTTTTTTAGCGGGCTTTAGTAAGCTTACTTTAAGGGTATTTAAGTTTATTACGTTACTTAAGTCGCGCTATCTCTTTTAGTATTTTTTTAATAACCCCGCCGGGAGTTAAACGGTGCTTCTTTTACTACTAGCGTTTATACTATTTATTATCTATTTAGACCGCTAGACTAATATAGTTTAATAGCGTCTTTAGCCTATTTAAGCGGTAGATTTCGTCTTTAACTTCTTCTTTAAGACCTTTATAAAAAGTCGCTATAAGGGCATCGTTTTCTTATTTTAGCTTAGAAGTTATCTATCGGAAATAAGCTATATAAGCTAATAAAGACATAACTTACTTAAGGCTTCTTAATTTATACTTTACTAATTGTTATTTATATATAATTCTAAACGTTTTCCGTAGAGCTTTTTTAAAGTTATTAAAATTCTTAAAAATATTCTTTATCTTAAAATTCCTATTTTTAGGACTATTATATATATAGTCCTTAAATATTAGTTCGAACTATATTGCTACTAAGCCTTATAAGCAACTTAATATAAATATAATCTTTATTACTTCTTAATTTATTATAGTAAGATAAAACTAAAAATAAGCTTTAAGAGAGGTAATAAACTTTTATAGCTTAGCTAATTCTTTAGTATAAGGTTCGGGAGCCTTAATCTTTAAAATAAAACTACTATCTATAGAGCTTATAAGAGAATAAGAAAGCTTTAAATACCCTAAACTAGCCTACGGCTAACTAATCGGCTATAGTATTGCAAAAGTAAATATTCTTCTTTTATTTATTATAATTAAATAAACGTAATTATAATAAATACCTTTTTCTTACTTAATAGCTTAAAGAACCTACTTAGTATATAAATACTAAGTATTCTTTATTAAAGCTATTAAGTTTATAAAGATTCTTATAAGCTAGTTTTATATTATAGAACCCTTAGTATTTCTTATATACTAAGTAATAAAGCGTACTTTATTTAATTTAAATTTAATAGCTAAAAGGGAGAAGAAGACTTAGTACTAATTACTAAACTAAATAAAGTAAGGGTATCTTATTATATAGATTTCTTATATTAAAACTAGTTAAAGAAGAAAAAAGAAGAAAAAGAACGGAATTAAGGGAAGAAAGAGGAAGGACCTCCTTTTATACCTTTTAAAAGCTATTAAAAAGCTTTTCTTTAATATACTTTTATATACTTTTATATACTAATTTATAACTTATACCTCGTATAACTTATAAGGTTACTAAACTACTTTTTAAGCTAATAAAAATAGCTTATACTATCTTTATTATTAGTTATAAGTAATATACGCTTTATTACTTATAACTAGCTTATAAGACTAAATATCCTTATCTTAAAACCTTTTATAAGATTTTATCCTTTTTTAAAGCAAGGCCTCCCGCTTTAGCTTTATATAAGGTATTAGTCGATTATATAAAACAAAGTCCTCTTACTTTAACTTTATATAAGATATTAGTTAATACGAATCTTATTACTAGCCGAAGCTAACTTAAGCTAAATATAGGCGTATCTAACTTATACTACTTATAGCCGATATTAGCTATCTTTAACTATTAAGCTATATTATCTCTCCTTATAACTACTAGTATTTACTTTAATAGTTATAACTTATAACTAGCGGTATCTACTTTACTAGTTACTCTTTTATATTTAGCGGTATCTACTTTACTAAATATTAGTATTTTTAGTACTTAGGATTACTAACGGAATAAGGTTTCCGTTATATATATCTTATAAAAGTATAAGATAACTTTTTTATATTTATAGCTTTATTTATTAAAATAAAATAAGTATACTTTATAGGATAATTAACTATAACTAAAATAGAATTATATTTTATACTAGTTATAAGATCTATAAACTTTAGTAGTTTTATAATAAAGTTTAAGGCTATAAAGTCTTAAAGTCTTAAAAGAACTTTTAAAGGAATTAAGTTATTATAAGGCTTATATTATATAGCCTTACTTTTATTATATACTTTGTATAACTTAATAACTCCTTAGATTTTCTTATAAAGGTTATAAGTATTATAATAGTTTTTAATCTTATTATATGTTTTTATAATACCTTAATATTTATATAAAGAATACGAATAAAAATCCGTTATAACTATTTTCTTAGTCTTTAAGGTAAAGAATAGCTTATTCTTATAAAACGCTATTTTCCCTCTTACTTAAGATTTTTATATCTTTTCTTATTTATATTTTTATAAGAATTCTTAAGTAATTCTAAAGTAATAAGATCTCCTTATATATTAAATAGTATATATAATATCTTTAACTTTAAATTACTATTATTATTTAAAAATAATAAGGTCTCTTTATAAGGCTCTTCTTTATCGTTAAAGTCCGGTTATTAGCTAATTATATTTATTTAGT
This sequence comes from Ophiocordyceps robertsii, assembly GCA_027405785.1. Taxonomy (NCBI): domain Eukaryota; kingdom Fungi; phylum Ascomycota; class Sordariomycetes; order Hypocreales; family Ophiocordycipitaceae; genus Ophiocordyceps; species Ophiocordyceps robertsii. The sequence continues at coordinate 13,738 of JAPEBW010000068.1, read as the reverse complement.
TATTCTTTAAACCTTTCTTATAAATAATCTTATAATTAAATTCCGAAAGAAATTTAGCCTATCTTATTTACTTAGTATTTAACTACTACGTCGTAGCAAAATACCTAATCTTCTTATAATCCGTATAAACCTTAAGTTTATATTTATTCTTTAAAATATACTTTAAAAGTATATATAATAGCTAAGAATTCTTAATTATAAATTAAGTAATAAATCTCTACCTTTACTAGCTTTTTTAAATAAAACGCTATAGGTTTAGGAATATTTTATTTTATCGCGCTAGCTTAACTACGCGCTTAATATAAAATTAAAAGCATTCGTTTTTAACTTTAACGGCTTCTTTATATTATAAGTATTTAATATAGGTTTTTTAATTAATAATTCTTTAATCTTTTAAAAAGCTTTATCTACTTTTAAGTTTTACTTAAAAGAGTCTATTTTAGCTTTTTTTAATACTAATAATATCGGTATAAGTATCTTAAAAAAGTCCGATATAAACTTCTTATAATAATTTATATATTTTATAAAGCTTTAGATTTCCTTAATATTTATAGGAATTAGCTAATCTTTAGTTTTAGAAATCTTTTAAAGGTCTATGCTTATATAAAAAAGAGTAATTATATACCTTAAGAATTTTACTTTTTATATATAAAAGCTATATTTCTCCGGTAAAATATATAAGCTAGCTTTTCTTAATGCTTTTAGTGCTATATTAACTTCTTTATAGTATTGCTTTAGCGTATTAAAGTATATAATAATATTATCTAAATACGCTATATAGAATCGGTTTAAATAAGGATTTAATATACTATTAACTCTCTTTTAAAAGGTTGCCGGTATATTAATTAATCTTAAAAGCATAACTAAAGGTTTATAAAGTTTATATCGTATTCCGAAAGCTATTTTAAATTCGTCTCCTTCTTTAATATATATTTAACTATAAGTAGATTTTAAGTTAACTTTAGTATACTACTGCTTATTAGCTAATCTATTTCTTATTTTGCTTATAAAAGGTAATAAAGTCCGGTCTTTTATTATATCGTTATTTATTTCTTTAAAATTAATATAAAGTTAAGTTTTTTCTTTATCTTTATTATTCTTTAAAGTAAATAGTATTAAAGCTTTATATTTTAATTTAAACTTTTTAATATAACCTTTTTATAGGTTTTCGTTACTATATTCTTTTAATAACTTTAAATACTTCTTATCTAAGTTATATATCTATAAGGTGGCTGGCAGCTAAGCGGGGGGTGCCCCGTAAGACTAGTAGTGCGGTCGCCTTATAAAGCTAGTATAAGGGGCAGTAATACTATTAAGTGTTACTAGCAGACTTTTGTTTATTAGTACGACGGCAACCCCTCCCGTTATATTATAATATCTTACGGAATCTAGGCTTAAAGCCTTTTTTTAACTTAATTTCGTAATTTTAACTACTTTATAGCGGTAAATTATCTTTAAGTAGCGGCGTAAATATATTAAAATATCTCTTTAGTATATTTCTAGGTATTTTTAAATAATAATCCTTAAGGTATTTTAAGTTAATAGTATCTTTTAAACGTCTTATATATAATATTCGCTCTTTAAGGTATTTTAAGCTAATAGTACCTTCCGAATACTATAAGCTATTCTTATATATTTTATTCTTAATCTTTCTCTTATTCTATTTCTTCTTAATCTTATCTTTTTACTAAAGATATTATAACTTAATATTCTTTAAAGTATTTAATAGATTTTCTTCCGATAAATTATTAATAGCTTTATAATTATTTCTTAAGCTTTTAGTTTCTTTATTAAGGTTTAGCGTTCTTTTCGCTTATATTATACTAATCGTAGTAGCTTTATCTTTAGTTATATTAGTCGTCTTATTATCTTTCGTTATAATATCTATTACGATATTTATATTTATATAAGAAGCTTTATTATCCTTATTATTACTATTCTTAATATTATTATTATTAGGTATTACTATATTAAAATTATTTAAGGGTTTCGTTTTAAGGTCGTCCTTTATAAAACTATAAAAAGGAATATTTAAGGTATTATCTTTAAACCTTAAAAGGCCTTTATCTTAATCTATTATAAGATTATATTTCTATAAAAAGGGTAGTCTTAATATAATAATATAAGTAATTGCTAAGACGTTAAAAGAATCTTTAAAGTTATAAATCTTAATTATATACTTAAGAGGATTAGTCTTTAGTATAATCTTACTATTATTATACTTAAAGGGTAATCCTTTTACTAAAAGAAGTATATAAAGCTTATCTTTTCTTTTATAATGTAATTTTAAACGATTTACTATTATAAGGGAAATATAGCTACTTATCGCACTATAATCTATTAATATGTTAAGGCGATATCCTCTTAATTTTAATAAAAGGGTTATTTTTATACTTTTAGAATTATTATTTAACGTAAGTAAGTTCTTTTTATTAAGAAATAGCTTTATTATTCCTAGACTTATTAGTTTTTTGCCTTATCTACTAACTTCTTAGTAAATTTTAATTCTTTTTACGGAACTAGTTTATTACGAAATATAAGATATAAGCGCTCCGGCTACTTATATGTCGGTATATAAGATATAAGCATATAGATAATAATTAGCGTCCCGACCCCTAACTAGGGCCGGGGCGAGACCTTTTAGCAGTGCGGTATTATTATACTATTTCTCCATAGCAAATAGTAGCAATTCCTTTAGCGTAAGTTCGATCCCCGCGCGAGAAAGTAGACCTATAAGTCTATACGGAAATAAGGCTCCTCTTAAGCGCGTGTGATAATATAAGCGTGCGTAGCTTTTAGTTACCGGCTTAATAAACCGGGGAGGTCCCGTCTTATAAATAACGAGGACGTTATTATCTTTCCTTTCGAGGCGGCAATTATTACGGAACGTAAGATATAAGCGCTCCGGCTACTTATATATCGGTATATAAGATATAAGTATATAAACGATAATTAGCGTCTTAACCCCTAACTAAGGCTAGGGCGAGACCTTTTAATAGTGCGGTATTATCGCACTATTTCTCTATAGCATAGTTTATCTTAGTTATTAAGCTTCTTAATAGCTTTAAAAACTAAATCCTTAATAATAATATAATCTTTTATTATAGTATTATTTATAAAAACTCCTTTAGTATAAATTATCTTATTATATCGTTTAAGGTTATAATGCTTATTTTACTACGTTTTTAGCTAGTTTTTAAGCATATCTTTTAAAAATCTCTTTACTTTTAAAAGTATATCTAAATTATAATTCTTATTATAAAGATTATAATTTGTCTTAAAATACTCGCTATATCGTTTTAATATATCTTTAATAGCTAGATTAAGGAATTTTATATCTTTTTTAAGCTTATAAGCTAGCTTATTATTCTTTTTCTTAAGATCGTCTTTATCTTTAATTAAATTAGTAATATATATAAAAAGAGATATATAGTCTTCTTTTAGCTTAATTATCTTATTCCTTTAAGCTAAGTTACTATCTTTAAGGTTTTTAATAGTTATTTTGTTATACTACTTAAAAAGTAAAAGTTATTTAATTTTAACTTAGTTATTAGTATTTTCTTATATAAGTTCTTTTTTATCGACTTTAATATCCTCGTTAAGGTTTTCTATAAAAACCTTAATATCGGTAGTAAATTCCTTAGTCGTTATAGCGGGTTTATTAAAAGTCTTTTTTTAGTTTAAGAAACTATTTACTTCCTTACTTATTTAAGAGGTATATAAAGTAAGTATTTTTTTAGTATTTAGTTTAAGATAACTACTTATACGCCTTATTCTTAATAGTAATAACTATATTAAGATATTCTATAAAAAGAGTATAAAGCCTATTACTATCTTTTTTCTTAAAAGAGGGCTCTTTATTTATTTTTTATAAGATAAGGTCTTTAAAATTATAGCTATTATTATCTTTTGTATTTAAAAGTATAATATTTATATTAAATTAAGGAGCGTTTTTATTATCTTTATAAATAGTTTATAAAGAAGTTTCTTACTTATAATTATCCTTAGTCTTAAAAGCATTCCTTTATTAATTGTTTAAGCTTTTAGCTTTTAACTTTTTCTTTTTATTAAGTTTTTTTTTATAAAGACCTTTTATAAGCAAACTAATCTTAAATAAACTAAAGGTTAGTAAAATAAGCTTAGCGTTAATTTCTTTAGTATCCTTAATTAAAGGTAGTAGTAAAGTATATTGCGGATTATAAGTTAAGAAGGCATTATTCTTATAAATAAGTATATTTCTTTCCTTAAAAGACTTCCTTTTCTTAATATAATCTCTTATAATATAGCCTTTCTTTATATAGTTAAAGCATTAAATAGCTTTCTTAGCGGGCTTTAGCGGGCTCGCTTTAAGGGTATTTAAGTTTATTATATTACTTAAGTCGCACTATTACTTTTTATTAACTTTTTTTATAACCCTGCGAAGAGTTATATAGTGCTTTTTCTATTACTAGCGTTTAAACTACTTATTTTTTATTTAGACCGCTAGACTAATATAGTTTTATAACGTCTTTAGCTTATCTAAGCGGTAGATTTCCTCTTTAACTTCTTCTTTAAGACCTTTATAAAAAGTCGCTATAAGGGCATTATCTTCTTATTTTAGCTTAAAGGTTATCTATTAACATTAAGCTATATAAGCTAATAAAGATATAACTTACTTAAGACTTCTTAATTTATGCTTTGCTAATTATTACTTATTTATAATTCCGAACGTTTTTTATAGAGCTTTTTTAAAGTTATTGAAATTCTTAAAAATATTCTTTATCTTAGAATTCTTATCTTTAAGACTATTATATATATAGTCCTTAAGAATCGGTTCGAACTATATTATTACTAGGCCTTATAAGCAACTAAATATAAATATAACCTTTACTACTTCTTAGTTTATTATAATAGGATAAAACTAAAAATAAGCTTTAAGAGAAGTGATAAACTCTAATAGCTTAGCTAATTCTTAAATATAGGGTTTAGAAGCTTTAATCTTTAAAATAGAACCACTATCTATAAAGCTTATAAAGGGATAAAAAAGCTCTAAATGCCTTAAACTAGCTTATAGCTAACTAGTTAGCTATAGTATCGTAAAAGTAAATATTCTTTTTCTATTTATTATAATTAGATAGATATACTTATAATAAATACCTTTTACTTACTTAATAGCTTAAAAAACTTACTAAGTATATAAATACTAAGTATTTTTTATTGGAGCTATAAAGTTCGTAAAGATTTTTATAAGCTAGTTTTATATTATAGAACCTTTAGTATTTCTTATATATTAAGTAGTAAGGCTTAATTTATTTTATTTAAATTTACTAGCCGGAAAGGGAGAGGAAGACTTAGTACTTATTACTAAACTAAATAAAGTAAGGGTATCTTATTATGCGGATTTCTTATATTAAAACTAGCTAAAGAAAAGAAAAAGAAAAAAAAAGTTAAGAGAAAAAGAAGAAAGGACCTCCTTTTATACCTTTTTAAGGCTACTAAAAGGCTTTCCTTTTATATACTTTTATATACTTTTATATACTTTTATATACTTTTATATACTAATCTATAACTTATACTTTATATAACTTATAAAGTTACTAAATTACTTCTTAAGCTAATAAAAATAGCTTATACTATCTTTATTGCTAGTTATAAGTAATATATACTTTATTACTTATAATTAGCTTATAAGATTAAATATCCTTATTTTAAAACTTTTTATAAGATTTTATCTTTTTTTAAAAAGAGGCCTTTTATTATAGCTTTATATAAAGTATCGGTTGATTATATAAAGTATTAGTTAATCTATTTAATACTAATCCTATTACTAGCTAAAGCTAGCTTAAGCTAAATATAAGCGTATTTAACCTATACCGCTTATAGCTAATACTAGCTATCTTTAACTATTAAGCTATATTATCTCTCTTTATAACTATTAATATCTACTTTAATAGTTATAACTTATAACTAGCGGTATTTACTTTACTAGTTATTCCTTTATATTTAGCGGTATCTACTTTACTTAATATTAGTACTTTTAGTACTTAAGATTATTAACGGAATAAGGTTTTTATTATAATAAGGCTTATTACTATTTTTTTTTTTAAAAGGAGGCTCTTTATTTATTTTATTAAATTTAAGGTCTTTAAGATTATAGCTATTATTATCTTTTATATTTAAAGGTATAACGTTTATATTAAAATAAAGAGCGTTTTTATTATCTTTATAAATAGTTTTTAAAGAAGTTTTATATTTATAATTATCCTTAGTCTTAAAAGCATTTCTTTACTAATCGTTTAAGCTTTTAGCTTTTATCTTTATCTCTTTATTAAGTTCTTTTTTATAAAGACCCTTTATAAGTAAACTAATCTTAAACGGACTAAAGGTTAGTATAATAAGCTTAGCGTCGATTTTTTTAGTATTCTTAATTAAAAGTAGTAGTAAAGTATATTATAGATTATAAGCTAAGAGGGTATTATTCTTATAAATAAGTATAGTCCTTCCCTTAAAGGAATTCCTTTTTTTAATATAATCTCTTACGATATAGCCTTTCTTTATATAGTTTAAGCATTTAATAGTTTCCTTAGCGGGCTTTAATAAGCTCGCTTTAAAGGTATCTAAGTTTATTACATTACTTAAATCGCGCTATCGCTTTTTAGTATTTTTCTTAATAACCCCGCTAAGAGTAAAATAGTACTTTTTTTACTACTAGCGTTTATACTACTTATTGTCTCTTTAAACAGCTAAACTAATATAGTTTAATAATATCTTTAGCTTATTTAAGTAGTAGATTTTATCTTTAACTTCTTTTTTAAGACCTTTATAAAAAGTCGCTATAAGGGCATTATCTTTTTATTTTAGCTTAAAAGTTATTTATCGAAATCGAGCTATATAGGCTTATAAAGATATAACTTACTTAAGGCTTTTTAATTTATACTTTATTAATCGTTACTTTTTTATAATTTTAAATATTTTTCGTAAAGCTTCTTTAAAGTTATCGAAATTCTTAAAAATATTCTTTATCTTAAAATTCCTATCTTTAAGACTATTATCTATATAGTCCTTAAAAATTAGTTTAAACTATATTACTACTAAGCTTTATAAGTAACTAAATATAAATATAACCTTTACTACTTTTTAATTTATTATAGTAAGATAAAACTAAAAATAAGCTTTAAAAGAGGTAATAAACTTTTATAGCTTAGCTAATTCTTTAGTATAAGGTTTAAAAGCCTTAATTTTTAAAATAAAACTATTATTTTTAAAGCTTATAAGGGGATAAGAAAGCTTTAAATACCTTAAACTAGCTTATATTTAATTAATTAGCTATAATATCGTAAAAGTAGATATTCTTTTTTTATTTATTATAATTAAATAAATATAATTATAATAAATACCTTTCTTTTACTTAATAACTTAAAAAACTTATTAAGTATATAAATACTAAGTATTCTTTATTAAAGCTATTAAGTTTATAAAGATTCTTATAAGTTAGTTTTATATTGCAAAACCCTTAGTATTTTCAATATATTATATAATAAGGCGTAATTTATTTAATTTAAATTTACTAGCTAAAAAGAAAGAAGAAGACTTAGTACTAACTATTAAACTAAATAAAGTAAGGGTATCTTATTATATAGATTTCTTATATTAAAACGAGCTAAAAAAGAAAAAAGAAGGAAAGAAAAAAAGTTAAGAGAAAGAGGAGGAAAGACCTCCTTTTATACCTTTTTAAGGCTATTAAAAAGCTTTCTTTTTATATACTTTTATATACTTTTATATACTAATTTATAACTTATACCTCGTATAACTTATAGGGTTATTAAACTACTTCTTAAGCTAATAAAATTAGCTTATACTATCTTTATTACTAGTTATAAGTAATATACGCTTTATTACTTATAACTAGCTTATAAGACTAAATATCCTTATTTTAAAACCTTTTATAAGATTTTATCCTCTTTTAAAAAAAGGCCTTTAACCTTAGCTTTATATAAAGTATTAGTCGATTATATAAAGCATTAATCGATTTATTTAATACTAATCTTATTACTAACTAAAGCTAGCTTAAGCTAAATATAAGCGTATTTAACTTATACCGCTTATAGCTAATACTAGCTATCTTTAATTATTAAGCTATATTATCTCTTTTTATAATTATTAATATCTACTTTAATAGTTATAACTTATAATTAGCGGTATTTACTTTACTAAATATTAGTACTTTTAGTACTTAGGATTACTAACGGAATAAGGTTTTTATTATACTTACTTTATTTAGTTTAGTAGTTAGTACTAAGTCTTCTTCTCCTTTTTTAGCTAGTAAATTTAAATTAAATAAATTATACTATAATAAAAACCCTATTTTATTAGTAATCCTTAGTACTAAAAGTACTAATATCTAGTAAAGTATATACCGCTAGATATAAAGGAGTAACTAGTAAAGTAAATACTACTAGTTATAAGTTATAACTATTAAAGTAGATACCGGTAGTTATAAGGAGAGACGATATAGCTTAATAGTTAAAGACGGCTAGTATTAGCTATAAGCGGTATAGGTTAAATACGCCTATATTCGGCTTAAGTTAGCTTCGGCTAGTAATAGGATTTATATCGACTAATATCTTATATAAAGTTAAGGTAAGAGGCCTTTTTCTTATATAATTAACTAATACCTTATATAAAGCTATAGTAAGAGGCCTCCTTTTAAAAAAGGATAAAATCTTATAAAAGGTTTTAAGATAAGGATATTTAGTCTTATAAGCTAGTTATAAGTAATAAAGCGTTTATTACTTATAACTAATAATAAAGATAGTATAAGCTATTTTTATTAGCTTAAGAAGTAGTTTAGTAACCTTATAAATTATACGAGGTATAAGTTATAGCTTAATATATAAAAGCATATAAAAGTATATAAAAGTATATAAAAGGGGAACTTTTTAGTAGCTTTAAAAAAGTATAAAAGGAGGTCTTTACTTCTTTTTCCCTTAACTCCTTTCCTTTCCTTTTTTCTTCTTTTCTAGCTAGTTTTAACCTAAGAAATCCGTATAATAAGATACCCTTACTTTATTTAGTTTAGTAGTTTATACTAAGTCTTCTTTATCCTTTTTAGTAAGTGAATTTAAATTAAATAAACTATACGAAGATTCTTAGTATATAAGAAACGCTAAGGGTTTTATAATATAAAACTAGCTTATAAGAATCTTTATAATTAAATAGCTCCGATAAAGATTACTTAATATTTTATACTTAGTAAGTTCTTTAAGTTATTTAATAAAGAAAAGGTATTTATTATAATTATGTCTATTTAATTATAATAAATAGAAAAAGAATATTTACTTTTATAATACTATAGCTAACTAGTTAGCCGTAGGCTAGTTTAAGGTAGTTAAAACTTTCTTATCCTATTATAAGTTCTATAAATAGTAGTTTTATTTTTAAGATTAAAGCTCCCGAACCTTATACTAAAAAATTAGCTAAGCTATAAGAGTTTATTACCTCTCTTAAAGCTTATTTTTAGTTTTATCTTACTACGATAAATTAAGAAGTAGTAAAGGTTATATTTATATTTAGTTACTTATAAGGCCTAGTAGTAATATAGTTCGAGCTAATTCTTAGGGACTATATAGATAATAGTCCTAAAGATAGGAATTCCGATACGAGGAATATTTTTAAGAATTTCGATAACTTTAAAGAAGCTTTACGAAAAACGTTCGGAATTATAAATAAGCAACGATTAGTAAAGCATAAATTAAGAAGCCTTAAGTAAGTTACGTCTTTATTAGCTTACATAGCTCGATTCCGATAAATAACTTTTAAGCTAAAATAAGAAGATAATGCCCTTATAGCTACGTTCTATAAAGGACTAAAAGAAGAAGTTAAAGATAAAATTTACCGCCTAGATAGGCTAAAGACGCTATTAGACTATATTAGTTTAGCGGTCCGGATAGACAATAAGCAATACGAACGCCGGCAATAAAAAAAACACTATTCGACTCCTAGCGGGGTTATTAAGAAAAATAATAAGAAGTAAAAGCGAGACTTAAGTTACGACGTAATAAACCTAAATACCTTAAAAGCGAGCCCGCTAAAGCCCGCTAAAAAAGCTATTTAATGCTTTAACTATATAAAAGAAGGCTATATCGTAAGAGATTATATTAAAAAGAGCAATTCCTTTAAGGGAAGGAATATGCTTATTTATAAGAATAATGCCCTTTTAGCTTATAATCCGCGATATACTTTACTACTACCTTTAACTAAAGATACTAATATTAACGTAAAGCTTATTATGCTAACCCTTAGTTTATTTAAGACTAGTTCGCTTATAAAAGGTCTTTACGAAGAAGAACTTAAGATTAAGTTAAAAGCTAAGAGCTTAGACGATTAATAAAGAAATGCTTTTAAGACCGAGGATAATTATTAGCTTAGAACTTCCTTATAAACTATTAATAAAGACGACGAAAACGCTCCTTTTTTTAATATAAACGTTATACCTTTAAATATAGAAGAAAGCTATAATCCTAAAGACCTCGAATTATAAAACGAAGAGCCCTCTTTTAAGAAAAAAGATAGTAACAGGCCTTACGCTCCTTTTATAGAATATCTTAATATAGTAATTAGTATTAAGAATAGGGCATATAAGTAGCTTTCTTAGACTAAATACTACGATAATAACTGCTTTATATACCTCTTAGATAAGTAAGGAAGCGGCTAGTTTCTTAAACTAAAGAAGACTTATAATAAACCCGCTATAACGACTAAGGAACTTACTATTAATACTAAGGTTTTTATAGAAAACCTTAAGGAGGATATCGAAGCCGATAAAAAATAACTTTCGTAAGAAAACATCGATAACCGGATTAAAATCGAACAACTTTTACTTTTTAAGTAGTATAACGAAATAACTATCGAAAACCTTCGAGATAGTAACCTAGCTTTAATAAATAGGATAATTAAGCTAAAGGAAGATTACGCATCTCTTTTTATATATATTACCGATTTAATTAAAAGAAACAACGATCTTAATTTAATACGGGTATGGAATTCCTTAACCTAGCTATTAAAGATACGTTTAAACGATATAGCGAGTATTTCGAGACTAATTATAATCTTCGCAATAAGAATTATAATTTAGAAATACTATTATAAGCAAAAGAATTCTCGAATAAAATGCTTAAAAATTAGCTAGAAGCTAAGTAAGAAGAGATTAATAACTAAAAATAATAAAGAAAAATTAATTGTACTAAAGGTGTTAATATTATTAGTAAAGTAGTTAGGAACTATAAAGCTAGTAGAAATCTAGTTTTTAAAGCTTATAAATAGCTTAGTTACTTAAATAGACTAGTTCCGTAAAAAGAATTAGGATCTATTAAGAAGTCGGTAAATAAGGCAAAAAACTAACGAGCCTAGGAATAATAAGGCTATTTCTTAGTAAATAGAACTTACTTACGTTAAATAATAATTCTCGAAGTATAAAAATAACCCTTATATTAAAATTAAAAGGATATCGCCTTAACGTATTAGTAGATTGCGGTGCGATAAGTAACTATATTTCCCCTATAACGGTAAATCGTTTAAAATTACGTTATAGAAGAAAAAACGAGCCTTATATACTTCTTTTAGCAAAAGGATTACCCTTTAAGTATAATAATAGTAAGATTATGCTAAAGACTAATTCTCTTAAGTATACGATTAGGATTTATAACTTTAAAGATTCTTTTAATATCTTAGCTATTAGCTATAATATTATATTAAGACTACTCTTTTTATAGAAATATAATCCTATAATAGATTAGGATAAAGGCCTTTTAAGGTTTAAAGACGATACCTTAAATATCCCTTTTTATAGTTTAATAAAAGACGAACCTAAAACGAAACCCTCGAATAATTTAAATACGGCAATACCTAATAATAACTATATAAGGAATAGTAACGATAAGGATAATAAAGCTTTTTATATAAATATAAATATCGCAATAACCGATATTATAACGAAAGACGATAAGACGACTAGTATAACTAAAGGTAATACGACTACGACTAGTATAATGCAAGCGAAAATAACGCCGAACCTTAGTAAAAAGACTAAAAGCTTAGGAGATAATTATAATACTACTTATAATTAATTAAGAGAAAATCTATTAAATACCTTAAAGGATATTAAGCAGTAATACCTTAAGTAGAAAGATAAGATTAAGAAGAAACGGAATAAAAGAAAGATTAAGAATAAGATATATAAGAAAAGCTCGTAGTATTTAGAAGGTACTATTAATTTAAAGCACCCCGAAAAGCGAATGTAGTATATAAGACGTTTAAAAGGTACTATTAATTTAAAACACCTTAAGGATCGTTATTTAAAAATACCTAGAAATATGCTAGAGAGATATTTCGATATATTTACGCCGCTACCTAAAGATAGACTACTACTACGCGGTAGTTAAGATTACGAAATTAAGTTAAAAGAAGGCTCTAAGCTTAGATTCCGTAAGATATATAACTTAAATAAGAAGTATTTAAAGTTATGAAAAGAATATATCGATAAAAACCTACGAAAAGGTTATATTAAAAAGTTTAAATTAGAGTATAAAGCTCTTATATTATTTGCTTAGAAAAATAGTAAAGATAAAGAAAGAACTCGACTTTATATCGATTTAAAAGAGATAAATAACGATATAATAAAGGACCGGACTCCGTTACTTCTTATAAGTAAGATAAGAGATAGATTAGCTAATAAGTAGTAGTATACTAAGGTTAACTTAAAATCTGCTTATAGCTAAATACGTATTAAAGAAAGAGATAAATTTAAAATAGCCTTCGGAACGCGATACGGACTTTACGAATTCTTAGTTATGCCTTTAAGATTAACTAATATACTAATAACCTTTTAAAAGAGGATTAATAATATACTAAATCCTTATTTAGACCGTTTCTATACGGCTTCTTTAAATAATATTATTATTTACTTAGATACGCTAAAGCAATACTATAAGAAAGTTAATATAGTGCTAAAAGCATAAAGAAAAGCTAGCTTATATATCTTACTAAAGAAATATAGCTTTTATATATAAAAAGTGGAATTTATAAGGTATATAATTACTCCTTTTTATATAAGGATAGACCTATAGAAGATTTCTTTAATTAAAGATTAGCTAATTCTTACGAATATTAAGGAAATCTAAAGCTTTATAGAATATATAAATTATTATAAGAAGTTTATATCGGACTTTTTTAAGATAATTATACCGATTTTATTAGTATTAAAGAAAGTTAAAACGGACCTTTTTAAGTAGAAGTTAAAAGCAGACGAAGCTTTTAGAAAAATTAAAGGATTACTTATTAAAGTGCCTATATTAAATACCTATAATATAAAGAAGCCGTTAAAATTAAAAATAGATGCTTTTAATTTTGCATTAAGCACGTAATTAAGTTAGCGCGACGAGAATAATATTCTTAAACCGATAGCTTTCTACTTAAAGAAGCTAGTAGGTATAGAGATTTATTATCCTATTTACGATAAAGAATTCTTAGCTATTATATACGCTTTTAAAGAATTTTGGCATTATATTTTAGGAAATAAGTATAAACTTAAGGTTTATACGGATTATAAGAATATTAGTTATTTTGCTATAACGTAGCAGTTAAATGCTAGGTAAATAAGATAGGCTAAATTTCTTTTAGAATTTAACTATAAGATTATTTATAAGAAAGGTTTTAAGAATACCCGAGCTAATATAATTAGCCGATAACCGGACTTAAACGA